>JAVFBX010194480.1:0-13112 GCA_034783855.1 Mopalia kennerleyi
AATGCGACGATCTTCTTTTCCGCCTTGCCTCGGGAAGATGTGTTAACAGGGCTAGGACAAGGACAAGGATAACGCACGCGCAACGTCCGGATTAACGTGATCCTATATACCAAGTTATGCTCCGGGTACCGTACGTATGTTCCATTATTATTTCACGGACATTTGTTTGAAAGTATGTCTGTTAATATATTTTCTACATATGTCCGGGAAATTATACTGGAACATACGTACGGTTACCGGGACATGGCTTGGTATGTAGGCTTACGTTCCTCCAGTTGTTGCATAATTATATATTAAGCGACACACTTTCGAATAAAATGTCATTTAGTCAACAGGATTAAAACCCTAAATGGCTCCTTTTATCTCAGAAATTAAATGTACGAAGTTACGCTTGCAGTTACATACATGTTAAGGTTGGGGTTCGAATAAGGACGTTAATACAGAGTGACGTCCCTTAGCAAAATGACGTTGCTCCTTTGCGACAAGGAAGGGCAGTCTGCCTATACTTTAACACTGCGGGTTGTCAGTTGTCAGAAAAATAAAGCTTTAAATTTATTCCTTTTGAATTCACATAGATTTACTCTCGTATCCATTCGTCATTTCGCCATACATGCCTGAACGACATGCTCTCAATTCCATGCAGTTTGCAAAAGCGTCAGTTGTGTCGCCAGCCTATGATCTAAACTGTCCATTACTTCCGAGAATCGATCACTTTACAAAGGCGTCAAATGTCACACGATTCTTTGTGCCCAACAATAAAGTTAAGGCCGGAGATACCCTTCAGAAATGTAAATTCTTAAAAGTAATGTTTCTAGAATAGACATTTATTTTTATTTTTTGGGGACATAAGGATGGAAATAATATTTTTTCATTGGAAAGAGATCAAAATCGTCATTGTATGACATCATTAGTGTGCTGCAAGTACTCAATATATCTAGCAAAAATACTAAATTTAGTAGCCCGTTAAACACCCACACTTCTGAGTATTTCGTGCAGCTGTGTTTAATTTTAATTTTCTCTAACAATCTGACAAAAAGTGTTCCAGGCAGGCAGTACAAAACGCTAGATATTAAATAAAAATGAAACAGATGCTTGTGTGACCGAAAAACATTAAAAAAAAAACGATTTTGCTATCAAAATATGCCAATTTTAAAAAGTCAAAAAAAAAAAAGTACTAATTTTTTCATTCCCCCCCCCCCCCCTAAAAGCCAATAAAAACTGAACTAGTTCGTAGGGTCGTCAGGTTAGGGGAAAAAAGACATTTTGTAGGGCCTCATTTACCTTGACATAGTAAAGTAGACAACTGGGTTAAGGAAACTGTTTGCCAATCCAAGGGAGGTAAGATAAAACGTTAACTCATTTGACTGGATGTCTATCAATTCTATAAAAAGCACCTCCATGACGCTTAACGGGCCCCAGCACATGACGAACAGCAACAAATTGACCAGCAACATCCTTATAACCTAGAATGATAATAGCATGATTGTACAATGTCGTAAACAGCATGTGGTTAGCATTCCTAAGATAATATTATCGATATCTGTCCAAGTATCATCTCTATTACCGCTGATATAATCTCCATTATGTGGAATACCAACCATATTATCATCTTCTTAAATATCAACACTTTAATTTCCATATTTATCATAATGATACATAGCGCCATGATCTTTATATCATCATATTAATTGCCATAATCTTTATTATCATCCTCTTAAGTATCGATATCTTCTAGGATATCTTAATCATCACCTTTATCATCATCATTATCATCTTTATTGGCGTCATCATAATGTATTATTATGTTTATTGTCACCATCTTTATTGTAATTATATGTAATATCAACATCTTTTTGATAATCATCATCTTTATTATCAACATCTTTATTGTCAACTTCTGTATCATCAACGTTTTTATTGTCATCAGCTTTATTATCAACATCTGTTTGCCATCTTAATTTTTATTGTCATCTTCTGTTAAATCAACGTCTTAATTGTCATTATTATATGCATTGCCATTATTGATCTGTTTCTGACATATTTGTAGTGCGTCTCTTGAATGTATCCTCTTGTTTTTGCTGATAGTGGCGATTTCCTTTACCCATTGGGCTAGCACGCGGCTTTGTGGGCGAAACAACCCTAAATACGACTGTTTAACGTAAATCAAACAAACGAAACTAATCTACAGGTATCGTCATCCCCATCTTCTTTTCCATCATCTCGGTCATCATCATTGTGGTGTCTACACATTAAGAGTTACCCCCCTTATGTTGTACGCTCTCCGGCTGGAGACGGATAAGTGTGCTTCGGTACAATGATGTCTGGAATGATGTGTCTCCTACAATAAACCCCTTATGAAAGAAGCCAGTGTTCTTACTCATCTGTCCCTGCCACAATCATCGTGGTCTTATTTGTCAACATTTGTTTTTTTTTTTAAATTGTTTCATCATCATCACATCTCCATGGCATGTATCATCATTGTTATAGTATGATTAGTTATATTGTTCATATTATGTCATCCTATTCAACATCCTAACGTTATATTCGGACTGAATCGTGAGCCTACCTGGATTCGAGATTTCAACGTGTCTGACTTTGAGCTCTTGTCGTTGGCTGACCTGAAAAACATACATCACAATTAGCTCGTACAAGTGGTGAGTTTTTACAAAATATTCAGGGTCAAGAGCTGGTATTAAAAAATAAAAAATAAAGATAATTGCAGTAGGGATTGCTTCTCTAAGCTACAATGAATAGAGTAATCAATAATTAAGATGACGTCACGGTCACGCCTACGCTCATAGCATACAGCTGGTTTTTATGTACATACGCCTTCATCTGCTAAAATGGACTGACAGGAGTAAATATATGTAAAAGCCGCTGCATGTTTATGTTTCCTTTTCATTGCAAAAACTTCATTATACCATTAAACAACAACCCATGGTGAAGGTTGGAAACTGACCCACAGCTATCGCCGGTCCTTAAAACATATATATGACTTTTCTCCGATTTTTATGGATACAAAAGTCACAATTAACTCCTTCTTTCTTTCGTAACGTTTAAATAAACTTTTATTTGAGTTTCTCGCCCGAGTTGAAATTTTTAAGTTATCTCTCTTTGCAATAATACGATTGAACCCCGTCAGAAAAGAAATATTGCAGGTAGGTGAAATACTTATCTTTGTTTTCAGTGTATCTGCTGAAAAAAAAATCGAAGAAAATCAGATATATGTTTTGAGAGGCCGGCGGGATTTAGCCCTATACATTGTGCTACCGAGCGACCGAGATTGCTACCGAACGACTTGCTACCGAGCGACAGCGATCGTGGTGGGTAAAATTCTGCGCCACTTCCAAACGTCATGTCGCGCAGTGCATTGTGGGTAAACGAGTCTGCCATTGTCGACTCAAAACAAATTTTTGGGCAGCGCGAGTTTAGACTGGATATATTAACCACCACAAGTCGAGTCAGGAGCTGAAATTATTGCTATACATTCCTTATACCGACTTCTTCGAAGCAAAGAAGCCTGGACAGGGTAAGTGAAGTAGTTTGTTTGTTTGGGTGGGGGTGGTGGAATCCCATCGCAGGCCTTAATAGGCCTATGGAGTAGCAGTATGTAAACAACAACATACAACAACATACCGGTACGTATAAACTAAGCTACATGTGTCCAGGCAAGAAGCACATGGTTGTGTAGATAAACAGCGATGATATAGTATTTAAAATCTTTCCATATAAATCTGTTGTCAGTATAAAATGAAATTCTAATAGTATGTTAGAATCGGGGATGCATTAAAACTATTTTACTTTCAGTGAGTAGTTTTAATGAACGGTTGCTCATAAAATAGTCTAGTAGGCATCCCTTACATTCTTCTGTTGTCTATTGCCGGTATTATCCACTAAATCTGGTTGAATCTGAGGCGATTCGACAAATTTGGCATTCGGCCATCTTGACAAATCTACCCAATCATCAGACTGAAATGCCTCACGTGACTTGGGTTTCCCCCCTTTTCCTATACTCTCAATGCGGACAGGGGGTAGCTGTATCGTCAATAAAGCGTTAGACTGCATTGACGATACCTGGATCTACATTATAGCGATAAACAAATCATGGGGACCGTTTTTGAGATCTAATTTTAATTAGATTAACTTAAGACATGAATACTTGGTTATGTTCAAATTCGGGGATAAAAAGAAAATAATTAAAGCAGACATTTATAGATGCCGCTTGGCAAAATCTCATTTTTTATGCTATTAAATTTATGCCTTAGCGTCCACGCCCCCTTTCCTCCAATCGCTGTAAGAATAAAGAAGAATAAAGAAAATTCACATACGAACTGGTAGCCTGAAGTTTCGCGGCATTCACGGTGCTTTTCCACAGCACGTAAGCTATCTTAATGAAGGCGGGAAGCATGACAACAAGAGGGATGACGAACACTGAGGTAAAGTAGAAGCCGAAGAATAACCGACGTTCCAGTTCGGTTGCCCAAGCTTGTATGCATCGTCTTATAGATAGTTCATCCAAATTTTCCTCATAGTAGTGCTGTTTTACCAACGAAAAAGAACAAAGATAAATGAGTTAAACCGTAACACTTTCGAACTGAGTGTCAATGTTACATTCAATCAGCTGAAAGTTAACGGTGAGTCAAGCTGAGAGTCGAACCAATAGTGAATCATGTGGACGGAAAACCTTACTTTATATCCTCTAAGGACGGGGATGAGCCAAGGAATCTGCGAAAATAACAACAATGGACAAATAAAATGAAGACTTATGCAATGACGTTAACTTTGACTAATGTAAATAGTGTAAATAGTTACAATTCATCAATGGTTTATTTTTTCTTTCTTTTTTGTTTTTCTTAATTGTTTTATGTTAAATGATTACTAGTCTTATATTGTTAAATATCTTTTTTTTATGATAATTACTGTTACATGTTTTTATTTTGTTATACTCTTATTTATGTATATTTAATATGGTACGGACCAGGAAAAAAAACTGAAAATGATATATATAAAAAAATAAATTATGTGATTTGAAGGGCCGCGAAATCCATATCAGGGAAGCGGCCCTAACGCCACAATTTCAAACAAATATGTCCTCTGATAGAAACATGGCCGTTTTTCGAGGATTCCCAGACATGGGACGTTTAAACATTCATCTTCTATGAATTGTATCTTGTCTAAAACTTCATACAGACTTTAATAACGACAAAGTCGTTCGCCAGACAACCAATCAAACGGCCGCGGCCTTAAATAACTGCAGTCACATGTCTGAAACGCCCCCAAAGCCATGATCTAATTTCTCCTGTTCGCAGTTACCCTGTTCTGTCGATCCTCGAGGCAACCAGCGACGTATATCAGCGGATATAAACACAATGATTTATATAAATAGCCGCTAATCAGTGGACGTACGCTGAACACGATAACATCTTAAGGAAAAAGTTAAGGAATATTCGCCGAATAAAGCACCATCGGAATATTCCATAAACTTCAAGAAATAGGACATGGAATTTGTCTCAGGGGCAAGGATTGTTGCAAACATATTTATGGATTATCTTTAACAGGTTACGAAAATTCCACAAAAGTTAAGGAAAATTCCACGCAAATTGTGTTATGGAATTGTTTCTATAACTTTGTTAAGGAATATTTTTTACAGTGTAGTAAACTGAAAGCCTCCCACATTTAAATCAGTAAACAGGTTTAAGAGTTAAAGGCTAAAATATGAAAATACTTTGTTCGTTTGTTTCTGCTGCAGTTAACCAAACCATTTAATTTAACGGTAGAGATAAGTATAACGAACGTGCAGCCATCTCGGTCATTTCCCATTTGCTGTCAGGCCTTTGAACTCTTTAAGTCAGCGCTGGGCTTACCTTACGGAGTTTTGTATACCCCGAGGATTTACTATGATCTTAAATTATCAACAGATCAAAGCAACAAGGCAATATAGATGATTAAATTATAAGACGAGTTACCAGTTCTGCGAATAATCCCCGCCTACTTCCGTTTGGAACGCAAACAACATCATAAATGGCAAACGGTTTACCATTATATGGTAAATTCATACTAAATTGTGTCGAGCTTAAAGCTAGGCAGCTTCCTTTTGGAACGCAAACATTATCATATATGGTAAACAGTTTGCCATATACACTGTATGATGTAGTTTGCGTTCCAAACGGATGTAGGCGGGGCTTATTCTGTGAACTGTAAACTCGTCTTATGCCTTCTTCGACGTCCGCTGAAAGTAGCCAGCTGATCGATATTTGCCTTTTAAATGGCTATACTGAGGACTGAAGACTGACATTTATTGTTCAAACTATTCTTCTTTTCACAATTAAATCAGGAGTGTGTCTCACATCTTCAATCTTCGTATTTTGGCCCGCACTCTTGCCCACAGCTTAATGGGAGATAAATTGTTCTTAGTTTAAATATTCCTTAACTACCATGTATGACATATGTTTAACCCTGGAGTGACGTGGGTGCCACTTAACACTCTCAAGGAAAGCTTGTTGGATATAGGCCGATATCTAGCCGTGAAGACATATACGATGCTTTTATGGGTCGTGGGTTCGATTTCCGGAAATTCAAAATTAATTCATTGCTTTTAAGTTGTCATGTATAGACACCGTGAGATTAACGCCCCACAAACGGAAAAACGAGCAACCAGGTAAAAGGCAAACTGTCCCTCCCCCGACTGCAAACTGTCCCTTCCACCCCGTACTAAGAAACCACCCACCCCCCTCGCACCCACCAACACAAACAAAACAAAAACGCAAAAACTTACGATAGAAAACGCAGTTGGAAGACAGATCCCAACACTGAGAACAAACATCACTACCACTACAACTCTGGCCCTGGACACCGTGCAGTAAACCTTTGCCTTCAAGGGAACGCAAATCGCGATGTACCTGCAAATAGTTTGATCACATATTATGGTGTCTAAAATCTGAAGCAAATCATATGCAATGTGATTAAAATCAGATTTAAATGGCATGAATGCATGGAGATTGGGCATCTCTTTATATCTGTGGCTCGAAAACTAGCACGCCGTCGGGATATACACCTGGATCTAACCAGTTGCACTGCATCGTGGTTAGCGACTACCCGTCCACGGTGATAAGTCCATAACACACCTCGGTCTTCGCTGATTGGCCCGTTAAGCGATGCTCTGATTGGTAAGAATCCTGCCTTTCCCAATGGTCATCAGCCAAGTATTTGGCGCCCACCTTTCAATGCCTAGCAAATCCACACTTACCAAACCGTGTGCAAACAGAATATTTACGTGCATTTACGTGCATTTACGTGCATTTCAAATACCATATTTAAACAACCCACCCAAGCCCGGCGGTTAGACAATGTATAACCCTTGAAGGAGAGGCCTCGTGATCGACAAGGTATGGAACGACAACCATAGTCTAAAACAACGTGTCTGTGTGGTATGTTTCGCGCTACTCATATTATGGCTGTTGGCGGGTGCACTCAGTCTGGACGTGGTCTGGCTTACCGTCAGATACAACAGAACGCACCTCGACCGCATCCACCTCAGCCACTTCATCCACCTCAACCTCGACTCGCCACCACTAACACTCATGGACAGGAACATCATCGTGTATTCTCAAGGACCTTACCAGCCCGGCCAGAGCTTCATCCCCAGTTGGATTCCAATGGGATTGTACGGAACGCCCCTTCACACGCCACGCTCGGGACTCTCTGCGGGACTGCTGCGGCACCACCTCGAGCGCGCGGCGGGGCAGTTTATTCACCTCAGGGAGCCCCGCCGGGAGCCCCGAGTACCTTACAGAGCACACCACGGAGGTCACAGGGAGCACGTCACGGAGAACCGCAAGGCGAACACCCACAGAGAACACACCTACAGGGAACACACTTGCAGGGCGAGCCGCAGGTAGCACCCCGTGGAGAACCGCAGGGAGACCATTCGCAAGGATAATGCCCACCACAAAACCATCCGCCTCGAGATCATCCACCACTGGGAATCACACTAAACGACCCATTGGGCGACCCACGGGGCGGCAGCGCCGTCCACTTCTCCGTTGGAGTCCCTTTAAAAAGACCGATACCCACCATCACCGCATCAAGGCCGCGAAATCCATACCAGGGAAGCGGCCCTAAAACCACAATTTCAAACAAATATCACCGCCTCAGTCATGTGTGACTGCCTGGTGGGACGAGATGTTTTACGTGACCCTAGCCAGCAGCAGTTCCATGGGGGTGTTTCCCAACCAAACGGTCACCTGTTTCACGACCCACCTTCCCCAGGCTATCCAGTTGACGGGGGAATGAGAATTTGCTTAGTGGCTCCTGAGTACCCCCACAGTTGGTTCAACATCCAAAAATACGAAGTGTACATCGACAGCATTCACGTCAGACATCGATCCACAGAACCCATGCACGCAACACCCGCAACGCTGGTGAAGGGCATGGACGGGTTTTTAAGACATCAACACACGACATCAATGACGCATTGACATTCGCCTTTAATGGACCGCGTCAAGTGTTTTAAATAACGTTTCATATAAAGGTTCAGTTTGCATTAAGTGAGCGACTGGGGCTATTGATCTGTATAGATTTGTACAGCATGGTCACCGTACCGAAACTACACTTTCGACGAAAGCAGGCGGCCCATTTCACTTAACACGAAGACGGCTCGACAACATGCCTACTTCAACTACTACACGCGACAAATCGGTGGCGGTGGGTTAAACGACTTCAGAAGTGGCTTCCACCAACGGGGTCATGGTCTGGGGAACATCTTAAGCAGCGTGTTCAAACTGGTCAGACTCCTGGTCCTACAAGGCGCCAAAGCGGCCGGTACCCAGGCGTTGAGCAGTGGTCTTAACGCCGTACAGGATGTGAGCTAGGGGGTGAGTATCCCGCTGTACATGGAACGGCGTGCGACCGAAGCCGCCCAACACCTCATTACCCAAGCCAAACGACAGCGGTTTACACCATGACAGCGTACACGACGCACACTGGGTCGTTCAGCACCTCGGTCACGGGGTTTAAAAGAATGCTCGAGACGTACCCGAGTCTGTCTAGCGCGAACACCCCGACGGATTAAACCCGACATCTTCAGCGAAAAAGTATGCCGTCCGTTCCGTTGTCAGTGACATATTCAATACCGACATCAGTGACAAAACAAAAACACTCATTACAGCATTGCTCAGCTTTTAGCGTTTTTGCACTGAAGAGTCAGTCGTTGACCAATAACGTATGCGAGTTTGATACTTTCAGTTTAAGAACTTCAAAAAATTTTCTACGTTTGGTTCATACAACATTTTTATTGGAATGGGATTCAAATTTAGCAAATTACTAATGTTTTGTCTCCTCTAGGTTTGACTTACCTATCAAAAGCAATAGTCCCCATACTCACAGTGGACAGGAATATCGAGAGGTACTTAAAATAGAACGTCGCGCCGCACAATGTCCGACTGAATGCAAAAGAATTGAGGAAAAAGTACTGCAGAATCTGAAACAGAAGAGCATCATGAATTGATAAGCCTATGAGTTATAAATAAAACTGTAGGCCTAAGTAGCCCCATATATCTGATCACAAGACCCAATCAATGGAAACAATTTACGAACTCTCCTCAATTACCCTCGTCGTTCTTTAAAAGGACATGAAATAGAGTACCTTACTTACTACTTAGGATCAACTTATCAAGACAAGGCTTGTCACGATGTGAAACTAATACGGAACTCGCTGAGACACCAGCTTTGCCTTGGCAAGATGACTTTGTGCAGGGAGAACTTTGTTAGTTCAGCCGACAGAAATCGACTAATCCTCAGGCGATTTTCAATGAGACGTCAGTGCGAATAACTGGGTAGTGAAAACGGCTTGTTTCAAATGAGTGTTGTTGTTGATGTATACAGCACTGTTTTATACGAAACAGTGGTAGAACTGCCATTTAAATCACAATAATTGCCCAGCTAAAGGCTTTTAAATTAAATATAGAAAATAAAGAAGAAAAATTCGTTGAACCGATTCCGAAGAAAAAACGTTATGGTAAATAAATAAATTTCCAGCACTCACTCCAGTTGGTAAACAGAAGGCCAGTGTGATAATATCAGACAACGCCATGCTGCATATCAGAACGCCGGTGGAGTTAGTTAACTGTTTTGACGTCAAAATACCAATCAAAAACAAAGCATTGCCTGCAACATAGTACGAAGGGAAAACAAAAACAGTTAAATCCATTTTATTAAAAGCCCTACATGATGTATTGCAGGTGTTTATATCATGACGTATTCGTAATTACTATAGTTAAACAAACACATTGGTTTGGCTTCTATGATTGGTTCTCGACAAAGCTGTTTTCAGACAGCCACGCCCTTGGATACGACATAAACATTTATGGGCCTGGAACGCTCTAAATGGGATTTCCTTCGCAGTGTCCCTGTTTTGGCTATCCCCGGTCAACTATCCCCATTTGTCAGCGGATAAAAACAAATTTAGAAACAAATTTAAATAATTCCAATTTAATAATTTAAAACACAATGAGTCACTAAGTTTTGATTAGTCGGACCATCACCCAGTGGAAAGGGTTAAAATGACGATATACCCTTGCTGCAATTCGAGGCGAAAACTTTGAATTTTTTTTATTGGACTATGGTAGAAACAAGCAGCCAATCAGAAAGTCGTTTACATATCAAAGCCTACAACAAACAAACGTGTTGGCACTGTCAATTAACGTGTATGTGATGATGTCACCAGTCGGTAAAGGCACTAACAGTGTGCGTGTATATTACATGTATAGCTTACTTATCATCCTGTGTTTAGACTACCTCTTTCTCATTCTAAGAAAGCTACAATCTGATTGGGTGGGGTAAATTGAGGAGACCCGACAGTAGCTGGTATAGCCTCTAGTTATCACTCAGATTTTTCAGTCTATGGAGGCAAGTTAAGAAAGGTAGAGAGGCTTAATGCGACGATCTTCTTTTCTGCCTTGCCTCGGGAAGGTAGACCTAGCTCTTGGCTTTGTCCAGATTAACCAAACGATCTTATTCAGTTGGTGATCATGTCAGATGTACATTATGGGTTTTTAATAACAAAATCCAGCGAGAGATTTTCCGTATATGATGTATATGCCCGTTTTATATAAACGATATATTAAATTTTTTTTTTCCTTTCAGACTTAATATTATTTTAAATCTTTTTTCTTCTTTTAAGCAAATCATATCCTTACCGGTAATTCCAACGAGGCCTAAAATCGAGTAAATGGAAACTGCAATAGCAAATGGTGTTATCAGAAAATCTGGGAGCTGCATTGTTCCAAATGTTTTCATAAAACTAATATCCCTCTCTCCGTAGGGGATACACAGTCCGTCCAAACAAAATTGGTCGGTACCATTTGTGCTGTTCTTGATTCGTTCTTTGTTATCCTTTATGAGTTGAAACAAACTCAACTGTTTGAACAAGAACACAGTCCCATTTTCCATAAAAAGTACTGCTACGCGGTTTGGTGCGTATATGATCGTCTTCGCTATAGTAAAAAATCGTATGTAGTCCTTATATTTGATCCAAATAGGTTTTGGATTGAGAGTGGTATTTTTTGTCGTTTGAATGGAACCGTTGCGGCTATCAGATACATTCCAGCACGGGACGTCGCTGGAATCTCCGGTGCAATCCATGGTTTCGTTTGAATCCAAGCCTTCGGAGCACACGCTCTCATTTTGAGTACTGCTGCAGTCAGTCTGACAGGGAACCATAGCTAGAATAAAATTATACCAATTGACAATGTGATTTTGACGGCATATCAGAGTTTGTCTTTCTTATGTTTTGTTTATTTGATTAGGGTTTAAAGCCGTATTCAAGTTTAGTTCACTGACATGACAGTCCAAGAGGGAAGGAAACCACTCACGACACCACTGGCAAAAAGTAAAGACAAGACAGGACAAAAACAGAATAATAACAAGACTTAATACAGGCATCACATACATAAGTCGGCTTTATGTAGATCCAGGTATCTTCAATGTAGTCTTACGCTTTATTGACGATACAGCTATCCCCTGTCGGCAATGATAGTACACGAAAAGGGGAAATCCAAATCACGTGACGCATTTCAGTCGGTTGATTGGGTTGATTTGTCAAAATGGCCGAATGTCAAAGTTATCGAATCGTCTCAAGCTCTGACAGACTATTGGACAAAACCGCATATAGATAACGGTAGAAGGAAGAGTTGCCCAAGACTCTTTTATGAGCAGCCATCTGCTGAACGATTTTTTTCGTTCAAAAATCACCTGCTTTATCATGTTTTTTTTCGACGAAAACTGACCCGTGCTAGAGTCATTAAAGGAAATCATGGCCCAGCTATAGCTTTATGTTGCCCCGTAGCTCTGAAAGCACCAGGACTTCGCCTTTTTACGGATACTCTCAGACGGATACTTTCTTCACATTGCAAGGGTCAAAATGCGTAAGACGAGACTTTCACATTTCTACCCTTACTGCAATTGCAGCAAGAATATGGCAAACGTTTAATTGGACTATTGTAGAAACAAGCAACAAATCAGAAAGTCATTCACCATCAACGTCTACAACTATCAATTGGGGCGCCGATGTCAATTAACGTGTCTGTGATGATGTCTGGACTCGTTAATGGGAATAAGATTGTGCGTGTATATAACATGTACAGAGGGGTTGTCTTCCTGTGTTTTGACCGTCTATTTCATTCGAATGGAAGCTCCCTTCTTATTGGACGAGGTCAAGAGAGGTCATCCGAAAGTAGCTTTCGTAGACTAGTAAGCTCAGATTTCCGTTTATGAAGGCAAAGAAGGAAAGGAAGCAAGGCATATAATTCGACGATCTACCAAGGGTTATATTATACTGAAGAGTTACAAAGTATGTTCACCAAGTCTCTTGGCCGATCTTTCCCGTAACTCACCTCGAGCTACATTTTTACCCAACTAAATAATTGGCGATCAAATTTTATGGACAATTTAAATGGGGAGACCGGGGTCAGTTGTAACACGGGGCAATTGTAACAAATGAGCTCTTCTCTAGTAGAAACGCGCCAAAAACTTCACAATATAAACATCGCATGCGTATATTAATCTCCACCCGCTCGCCGAGTACCGCAAGCTAGTGATCAGAAGTTACAATTTTA
>JAVFBX010194491.1:0-13112 GCA_034783855.1 Mopalia kennerleyi
GATGGTACCCAGGCTGAAGGCTATTCCCCTTTACAGGATGGTACCCAGGCTGAAGGCTATTCCCCTTTACAGGATGGTACCCAGGCTGAAGGCTATTCCCCTTTACAGGATGGTACCCAGGCTGAAGGCTATTCCCCTTTACAGGATGGCACCCAGACTGAAGGATATTCCCCTTTACAGGATGGCACCCAGACTGAAGGATATTCCCCTTTACAGGATGGTACCCAAGCTGAAGGCTATTCCCCTTTACAGGATGGTACCCAGGCTGAAGGCCATTCCCCTTTACAGGATGGTATCCAGACTGAAGGCTATTCCCCTTACAGGATGACACCCGCGCTGAAGGCTATTCTCTTTACAGGATGACACCCAGGCTGAAGGCTATTCCCATTACAGGATGTAACCCAGGGTTAAGGCTATTCAGAGCCATACGTTGGAAATTAGCAAAAGCTATTTCATATCCTATAGTTATAATCCTGCAATGTGACAATCAGTGGAAGAAGACAGATTTACCACTTGTAACGGGAAACTTTCCTTGCATGGCAGAATAACAGAAGATTCTGGGTGTCCAGTAATAGCCAACAATAAACCTCTAACGGCTTGGGCCAGACAGTGTCTGTGATTACATAAACCAACAAGAGATGTAGACAACTGCAGTTTTGGAGTCCCGGAAACGCCTAACAATCCTGCTATGATCCGTACTAAGCTAGGACCAATCTAAAACACGACTTGAATTATTGATAGTGTCGAAGCAGACAATCAGTAATAAGGCTGTGCTAAAACCAGACGAAGGGCTCAATTCCCAGAGATAAGATGTAATTCTGTGATGACATAAGTTTAACGGCAGCTTAAGCCGGGCTTCAGGCAGTCAGCAACACCATTAGTATTGCCAATATACAGGCATACTGTGAATTTTGCAAGAATAGGCCTGAAAAAAAGGTAATATTATAGAAAGATATGGCTGACACAATACGTGAATCAGTAGCTTTATCGCTGTTAGATTATTGGAGGGCCTTTGAACAGTTGTGAAATTCCTTGCATTGCTACACATTCCTTGCATCGTTTTTCTGTTCACCCTATGCATTAAGAACTGGATTGATTTTACATGAGCCACAAAAACAATGTCGGCCACTTGTGTTTTATTGATTGTTTGGTGTTCAGCACCATGCTCACTTCCATAAAACCCTCTACATGACTGAACAGATAAGACAATGGCATCATGAAGAAAATGGTAAAACATGTCTGCTGAAATCAATGACAGAATCCCCATTTGATTTACAAACCCTAGATATTTAAACAGAAATAAATAAATCTGTCCATTTTCATAAAATAAGATTACTTCTTCAAAACCAAATTTTCGAATTTGATGTTTAAAATTAAAATTAAAATTTGTTTAAAATCAGAGATTGCTAAACAATATGCCCCCCACCCCCGCAGTCCACCCAAGACACACATGACTATATGCAGTGCACCAAAAATTAACCTGCAGAAATGTGCATAATTTCCGTGATTTTTTTCTACACTGCATATTTGTGTATATAGAAGAATGCAGTTGCATAATTTATGGGGAAATTTGCATAATTCCAGGACTTTTTTCTACGTTGCACATCTGCGTATGACGCACACAGCCTTGACTAGCTTCCCGGGCATAAAGCTAATTTGCATAATTTATGGGGAAATTAGTACATTTCCGTGATTTTTTTATACTTTGCACATCTGCGTACATAAGAGAATGCACTATGCAAGTGTCAAAAGCCTAAGTTAAATAGTAACCAAGATACAGCCTGGACAAGCTTCCCGGACATACGCACATACAGAAAAAGTTAAACCTATATGCCCACTTCTTACTAAGGGGGAGGGGCTAACAAAAGTGTTTTGCAGTGGACAGACAGTTCAACTGAACTCTAGATAAGATCAATATTACTTTTAAAAAATGAGGAGGAGGATGGGGGTGATTTGAATTTATCAGCAACTGAATCTGTATTTTACAATTCATATTTATATTTATTTTAGAATGTTTTGCACAGATAAAGATACTCAACTGTTCAGGGTGCTGGTTGATAAGCCTATATTCAGCTGCACATATTTATCTAAAGACATTTAACAATTATTTGAAAACACTGTGATAACTATCTGTCTGTTACAGTATTTTTATAGAAGATATATCGCTCTATTGATCTATCTAACACACCCACATGAGTGAACAGCTGTTTAAAATTGAAATCCATTAAAATGAGACTATCGATTTTTTTTATTATCAAGGTTAAAAGATATAGCCAAACTTCTACCACTCGATGGTGGCATGTCTGAGTGACAGTATCATGTTTAAGTGAGGTGTTCGTTTAAAGTTTTATGCCTTTATGGCAGTCTATCCTAACATCACTGGCAACAACTAATGACAACGTGTATTTGTTTGTTTGTTTGATTGGGGTTAAACGTCGTACTCAAGGGTATTTCACTTATATACAACGAAAAACACACTATTAAAAATAGCCTTGTATTGCAGGGTGGCTTAAAGACCACTCATGGGTTCAAAGGATTCTTCTCGTATCTTCTAAGCTTTTGACCAGGATCAGCCGGACATTTTTCTGGGAACACCCATGGAATTGTATGTGCTTTTTTAAAAGTGGGCTATATAATAATCAATAACCTTCCCAGTAACTTACTGCCATTATCGAGGGTGTCCGTTATCTTGCAAATGAGTGTTTGGGATCTTCCATGGCGAGTTATGGATAAGATACAATAGCCCAAATGGTTTGTTTGTTTGATTGGGGTTTGACGTCCTACTCAAGGGTATTACACTTATATGACGACATATTTTCCACTTCACACAGTTCTTTGCCTAATTACAATGGAAAACCGAGAGGAAACCTTGTAAAAACTACCCGTGCGATATCTGGAGTCCTATCATTTGACTCCCTTATATATACCTGAGGGTCATCAGACATCAAAGTAAGATTGGTAAGTGTACTAGTTAACCACTATGCCACGACCCCATCACACATCAAAGAAGGATTAGTAAGCGTTAATAGTGTCAAAAAGGTGTCAATATATCCTTCAAGAGTTCTCTGAGCAACAAAGGCTTTCCACTGGTGGCCTAAATATGTACATGTTACATGTGTGCCTATCCCCACAATCTGTTGTTCATTTTAGTTATATACACAAGTCATATGAATAAACTAAACAAAAGCTGACATTCCAAGTCACTAAATAGCAGAAGTATTATATAATATATACAGGTCAAACTGCCCGGCTCAATTATGAATTCCAGAGCAGCCCGAGTTAGACAAACCTCTAGATTGGTATTGATAAAATGTGAGCTTGGTCAGAAGAAATACAAATTTCTGTCATCACAAGAGATACATGTAGCATACCGATTGGGTTTTAATGCTTCACTGAAGGTTATTTCACTCATACAACAGTGTGCCAGCCCAATGCCAGGGGTTCATAGACGCCCAGTTTAACTACCCTAAATGGTAGTTAAGCTGGAGAATAAACTCAATTTGAGACATCAGGTTAACTCAATTCAGACTCCATTTCTAATATTATAGTATGATAAAAATAAATAGGTGGGCTTTAAAAAATGAAAAAAATTCAATATGTCACTTAAAAAACTGAATTTGTTCAGTTAAAAACTCAATACTTTGACGTCTATGAACCCCTGAATGCGTGAAGGAAATCATGCTCAACACCACTGGCAACAAAGACAAGACAGGACAAATACAGGATGTAATACAAAGACATCACAAACAGATTAGCCTCATTCTGCTCCTTACCTCTGGGAGGACAAGGGCAACAGGAAGCTCCCTCCTAATTATTCACCATACTGATCGGAGTTCCTCATGACATTGACCGATTGATTGGTGTATTAGACCTCATTCAAAGTTTGTTTCACCTGTATGATGATGGTGAACTAGGACAAATAATCATCAAATCTAGAGCACTTTGCAGTAGGAATTACACAATCATGCCTGGAAAATCTTGCGACCATGGGTCGTGTGAAATCCTATGTCTGGTGAGAAATTTAAATTTTTAAAAAAAATTTTGTTTATAATTTTGTTTATAAAACCCACTTCAATATTGATGTCAAACCAAAAAAAGTTGAATTTATCGCATAAATGTTAATCCTATAGTACATGATGTTTAAGATTTTCTTCGAACCATAATCGCCGTTTGTAGAATCTGGTGAGAAATTTTCAACCTGAAAATTAGTGGTCGAGAGAACTTTTACATTTTTTCCAGGGGTGTACACAATGCTTGCTCATTTGCTTGGGGTTTATCTCCCTTCTTCTGGTTATTTCCCTCCATATGGCTCCCCAACCCAACAGTGCAAGAAAACATCAGTGTTATGTAGTTCTTTCCATTTCTAGTGTCAGCCGTTTGTGTTGAAAATTCAAATATATCAGGTACATGTACAATATAGGAGGTAAGCCAGCTGCCTGTCTGACAATGTTAACCAGTCTGGTTTTGTACAAATATGATACATTATGTTAAATAAATTTAATTATAAAACGTAAATATTTTTCTGTTCTATTTACTTATGTATTAAACATGCAGTATTCATTCCCTTAGCAAAGATATGCATACATTAATCATTAACAATGGTTTTTTCCTAGAGTATCTATATAGACTAATGCACATGTACATGTATAATAATTTAGCAGGTTTTTATTTAAGAGCAGAGTACATGTATCTTGAGGGGAAATTCCTTCGCCAAAGAAAGCAAACAAAATGTCTGGGGTCAATTTGCACTCTGTTTGAATAATTGTGTTAATTGTTGCCTAAAATGGTTGCACGTCTTTGCAGTGGATAAATAAGTGCTCTAAATAATCAATTCCATAACACGACAAGCATTTATTGCTAGGGGCTATTCCTATTTAATTTAACTAAATATTTGTTGGATATATATTATGTAAGATCTTCCAACGTAAAATAAGAAAAAGTACCTCCTTCGTACAGCACAATTCTGTTTAATTTAAATGTTAAATTTTCTTTTCCAAAAAATTAAGCCTCATTCAAAGTTTCCCTGATAGAACGACTGGAGTATTGATGACCCGTTAACACTATTAAAATACAATATACCATTTCAGTGCGAAGTAACCCATGCCTTTGGAAGAGAATTTACACGAGTTTATATTCTAAACAACGCTTGTCAATTTCCTAAGCAATGCAATGATCTCTTCAAATGAAAGATTCTTTTGTTGGAGGCAAAATGCCTCATTCAATAGATACCCCATTTCACCCAACAAGGGGAGACTACCTCGTTGAATTTCTTAGTTTGGTACTAAAGATGTTCTAAATTACATTCATGTTTTTGGAACAATAGTCCAATAATCAGGGCTTCATGTTTGAAATGAACAAGAGAGTTGAAAATAAATCAACTGGTTGGTTTTAGGAGAGTATTTTTATTATCTAGAAGAGTGAATTATATTTACCATAATGTTAAATTGGACAATCTGCGAGAGCTGAAAACAGTGTACCTAAATCTTTAAATAGGTGAGCTTAAGGTGAGGGTGAGTGATCACTCTCCTCAAATGTGAAGCTCTGAATAATAGTGTTCAATGGGAGGCAATCCCCACGCAATTGAACACATTTAAATTGATCACAAAACATATTATAATAATACAGTGGTTCCTTTATTGAGAGTATACATGTATATACTTAGCCTTGGTCAAAGACCTTGCAGTTTGCATGGTTAACATAACTAACATTTTAAAACTACCCTCTTCATAGTACAACTGTCTTCAACTTATTCACAGAACTGTGCTGTTGGGGAGAAGGGACAGAACAGGGTTTCCCTTTGGTTGAGAAAACTTAATTTAGGAGGACCAATTTATAGGTTTCACAAATCGTTTGCCACCTTTGCTTAATTTGTATTTTGCTGCTGATTTCGACAAATTTTGTCATCTGGTTATCAATGAAGATTGTATTTTAAAGCAATTTTGCTTTAATTTTCACAAAGGCACATTTATGTATTGAAAAACTCAGTAAACCAGGGGAAATAGCAAATGTTAGGTTCTCTCTCAAAGTTTTAGAGGACCGATTTTAAGGTTATGCCGGAAACAATTACAGCACAGGCATGATTCACAATATTTCATTCTCCTTAGCTTCCATATGAATTTGAAAATACATAGTATTTATTTGGTAAGGGTCTCTTAGAGTACTTATTTAGTTGCCAGTCCATTTCCAAGGATAAGATTCCTTATTAAAAGCTTCAATGGTTTTATCAGCTTAGAAGACTAATAAAATCAAGCCACCTACAGATAAATTCCATATTATTCTATGACCAAGACATTCTCCATGTAACGCAGGGGCTTAGCCAGAAATCAAAAGTATGGTGTCCTCGGCTGTTATTATACCTACAGACCTGTTTTTTTGCACATTTCATCTCAACATATTGAACTAAAAAACGGTCATTCAGATTTTTAATATCTTTTTTCCTTTTTTAGATAAAGTTATAAGAAGTTGAAATTTCACTATTTTGACTCATTTTTTGTATTTTGCGAAAAAACTAAGACAAAGAGGAAAAACTGAATGACTGTTTTGGGGTTCACATTATGTACAATATGTTGATGTAAAGTTGAGCAGTTGCTGTAAATAGTGCAAAAGAAGTAGCAATTTGAAAAAGAGGTAGCAAAAATGTGCTTTTTCTGCAAAATATTTTTTTTTGTTAGTTTTAGAACAACATTATTTACTTATCATTGTTCCGCAGAAAAAGAGCATTCAGAATATATATACATGTGTTGAAAAATTCACAGTAGTTTAGAAGTAAAACGGCGAAATGTAAAAACACCCTGAGGGGGGGTTAGAGTATCCTTAAAGTGTATAGTTTAAGAAAAAGTATATATACATTTTTTTTCTCGAAGTATAAACGAGTTAGTGAGTGTGGCAGAACAGAGACCCCAGCATTGCACGGACCGATGGTAATTCAACATAATAAATTTAACTTTCATGTTATTTAAACTCCGATGGCGTAGCTCAGTCGGAAGTGTATTGGACAGGCTAACCTCCATTAACGTACACATTCACAGCCGCTTCTCGATCGGTTCACGAGAAGATTTTACGTGCTTGTCAAGCTAACGTGTCTTTTTTTAAAACGATGTTTGTTTTACTTTGCTAGGACAGTTTGCGTAGTGTAATTGCCCGCCCCACATCCCGTCTGAAAAATTAGTATTTTAACTATAACATACTTACTTGTTCTTCAGTTACCATCTAGCTTCGGTAATATATGGCACTTTGTAGTGCAACTTTTTTGTCCTATAGAAAGTGGAAGTGAAATATACCTAGATCTATAGTACACTCTTTCGCTTACAATAGATTACTACATTTTACATTATATTACTTACATTTTGTACACTATTTTTAAAGAATATACACACGGAAGACTATTATGGATTACAACTTCTGTTTATTCAGTTTGCGACGTTTCGGTACAGATTCTAGTACCGTTATCAAATGTTGGTATTTTTAAAGAAGTTGGTAGTATTTTATAATTAATTATTATAACGGAAATATTGCCATGTCTACAGTGTTTAGATAAGCCCTTATTTGAATAAATGGTATCTCTGTATCTACATACGACATGGAGCATGGGATAACCTTGTTGTGACCCAAATCCATATATGCTTTGGTTTGACTCTGCGTTCAAGTTCATGTCAACGACTCACTACCACGCACAGGGATTTTGTTGATCGTCAGTTGATCACGACAATCTGTGAATATTAACATTCCATCATCTTAAGTTTGGCTCTAGTAGATTATAATGCTAGACTGTAAGCCTCCTTCTGTTTACTTTGAAGCAAAGAAACGAAAAATCAATTCCAGGCGGGAGTATCCTTTTACTTTCAACAGTTAAAATCCATTTATTTGAGGCCAAGTTTACGATATAATTTCCACTAGTAAGTTCTAAACAATTCCCTTAAAGGATTAGGCATAGTATTGGATACAGACTTCAATTACCGTCAACCTATTCGGATAATGTAGCCTATTGGCCTACTAATGAGAAATTTAGTTTCTCCATCTTAATAGCTTACTCCGTATACATTGACCGTCACATGGCAAAGCAGGCCTACATGTTGTCCAATAATACATATGCTATAAGGACACAATCCCCAATATAATATATTTCGATATCCTTGCAATTGTGTAACTATATATGTCTTAATCTTGTAATATTTGCATTCTTTCTCACATAAAATATCTTGGTTGTCATATATTCGTTAAAATCAATTCTAACAATATTGGCGCACGGCCGTGGCTTAGAGGTAAATATGTGAGCTGACTTATCCTTCGTGGATGTACAATTCACAGGTTAGATTCCGTCTGTCAGAACACAGATATAAAAATAGTATCACATAAGGATATTTCTTCCTACTCCATAGCATGTAATTCAGAATCGTATTGCGTGTCGTATATATTGGCCAGGAGGCATTGGTACATAATTCCATATATATATATTGACATATTATGAACATTTTTTACTTGTCGGCATGAACATCTGCAAGGTTATTCGCTCCAGGTCTCTTCACGTTGAACCCTTATTAAGCTGGATTGTGTTCATTACTCACGAAATGTATTTGACAAATAATTTTTTTTTAAATTTGTCAAGTTATGCCTTGTTTTTTTTATTCAAACAAAATTGTCAATTGTAACTCTAATTGAAAAACTAACTTATTGCTCTCTACTATGTCACTGCACATCGTTGTAATAAAATGTTGGTGCATTATTTTGGAAAAGTTTAGGGACATACTTACTCTGCCATAGGATGTTGTTGAGAACCTTGTTGCGTGTTGTATAAAAATGACCCGGAGAAATGATTACATCAACCCATACATATCGATATATATTACAGTTTTTATTTTGATGCTTTAATACCCGCAAGGATTTTACTCGAAACACATAATCTTTTTTATCTGTGACTGTATAAGAGAAGCGATGGCAGTGCTTACGAAAAAGAAGAAAAAGCAAATACTTCACTCCCAGAAAATCTTTAACAATTGATTAATCGATCGTTGGTTGATGGTATCATTTATTTTATTTTGTTTTTTTATAAAGAAAAAAAATCAGTCTACTGCTCGTTGAGTATAAAAAAGACTTTTAAGAGAACTGTTGACAGATCCATTATCATGCCTAGTCATTCGGTGTGTTTCCAAATATGTCGATAATATGTCAAATCTCGCTCGTCAAAATGAATGAATGAAAAAGATCAACAGTCAACGCTGATCAATTTATTTGCTATGGTACGTATTTTAATATTTAAAAAAAAAAAATTAAATTTATTGGGTCTGGTATAAGCGTAATGGGATAAGAATGATCGCTCCCTTCGAATCTGCTATCCACGAAACTGGGAAAGGTAAGTAGCATATTCACTTGCTAAATACGACTGAAACGACGCACAAATGATAGATTTAGTTGACTAAGTTTGATTACCACGGATACAACTCTCTGGAAATAATTGGGTTCAGTGATACTTCTATTGATGTTGTATAAGCTGTAGCGAATACATCATTTTTTCATTCGTTATCCTGTTACATTATAGCACAGTACGGAAACAATATAGCCATTGTCTGAACTCTTGGTATCACTGCATCTATACACTCGATAACACACGGAATGTCCTTGTGACCCAAATCTGTATGCCCGATTTTGATTGGACCAAACACCATACGTTTCATTTCCTACCAGCAACACTCTACCACGCGCAGGGATTTTGTTAATCTTCAGCTGATCACGACAATCCGTCAATATTAACATTCTATCATTTTAAGTTCGGTTCAAGAAGATTATTGTGTCCCGTTCCTCTTCCTTATAGGCAAAGAAACGAGCACTCAGTTCCAGGTGGGAGTATCTTTTGTCCATCAACAGTTAAAATCCGTTTATTTGAGGTCAAGTTTACCATTTTATTTTCCACTAGTATAAAGTTCTAAACAATTCCCTAAAGGAATATGACTTAGTATTGGATACAGACTTAAATAAAAGTGAACCTGTTCGAATATTGTATTGGCCTACTAATGTCTGTTTTTTTTTTATCCTATTAGCTTACTGTTTACACATTGGCTGGCAAATGGCTAACTAGTTCTACGTAGTTTTACCAAGATAATGTCATTCAATCATCCTAGTTTTATAGTCAGGCGTCAGAATAAGATATTACCCTTGGCATGCAGACACATCTCTGAGATGCGACAACTAGTGAATTATCAAGGTACTTTCTTGAAGTCTGAAGCCCAAAAATATTTGATAAACTACGGTACCGAAAAATAGATTGCAGTTTATTTATTCACATCTTTGCCACTGGGTGTACCAAGGTGTCACCTTTCTAAGAAATAACAATTGTCAAACACCGGTCAGACATGTGACATTAAATATTGATATTATCTTTGCCTCGGGGTGAATATTTTTGACGAAGAACAGCTGTTCCTCTCCTCAATGTATTTCGTCTATCGGACTTCTCCGTCGGCGTGGATAACAAAAAGTTGTACGTTGGAGTGGCGCACATCATTCAATTAAATTCGGCGGCCAGACAAATCAACAGTAGTGATAAAATGTCCTGGGCAGATATAAGAGAGAACTGTCGTAGAGGGATAATTGTCCGGCGGGAAAATATTTTGGCGGCCGATGTGAGAGGGAAATGTTTCAGAGGAACAAATATGGTGAGATGGCCTTGACCGTAGGGACCAGTTGATGTTGTTTGCCGTCTCCATTCATTGAAATATGACCGACATTATTGTTATTTTTCTTTACGCTTTGCAATATACATTGTAGTCCAGTGGCCCACTTGTGAAATAAAATTGTGTCGCTAGATGTATTGGTACAACATTTGATCGACGGTTCATTGGTTAATCAAAGGCGTTTTCTGTGTTTAAAATGAAAGGAAACAAGTCTGTCAGAAGACTAGGGCTTGATTAAAGATGTGAATGAAAGAATAGGAACTTTCCTGACAAGGATATCGATAGAGCAGTACATCATTGTATGTGTTGAATTGTTTGCGCTGTGACATAAGGCTTTGATAGGAGAGTAATTTCATTCCAGACAAATCGATAAACTTGGCGAGAAGAGGGGAGGACATGATGACGCCATTAGCACGAAACATAAATAAGTATTATGTTTTTGTAGTCTACATTTATTATATTTTATGCAGTTGATTTCGTTTTCAATAAAATCAGCAAATAGTATTATTTCCAGAACAATTCATCACTAAGAATATGAAAGATTTTTCAATTAAAACGCCTCGGTGAATAAATCATTTTAATTGAATACTTGCAAAGTTTAACATAGAAACCTCTTGTTGATGTTAATCAAACGTCTTATTGCCCAGTGACTAGTAATACCACTCTCTCATTGATTAAAGAAAAGTTGAATTCACAACATGTATGCAATCAGATCTTGATTAACATACCCAGACCTTGGGGGAACAGGAAACTTTGACATCATTGATTTGTTACATGGAATTAGTCAACATTGAGAAAAACGAAGTCAATAAAACAAATAAACGGCTCCTTCGGCCAATTAAAGACATAGTTTCGTGTTCCAAAAGTAGAAGGTCAAAACGAAAAAAAAAAAATCGTTTCCTTCAACCAATATCGATTCCATAAAATTTCTGGATATGTAACAGTAAAGGTGATTGGGCGATGGCAATTATAGCTTACTTTGTCGGGTTTCTCTACTGGAATTAAACAAAGCCCAGCACCACCTTTTGTAGTAACAACTGTGCATACAAACAAATCAGTATTAAAACTTTTTAGTAATGATAATGATATTACTGCTTCCTTGTCAAGAGGAAACGAAACATTAACGCATCGGGCAAAGAAGGTTTTTGGATTCAAGAAGTTTAAACTTGAAATCATGTATAAGCTAAATAAAGAAATAAATCGTGTCGTGTCCCAAATATAGAAGACCAAAGCGTAGGAAAAAGTCGAGTATTGTCCCAAATGTAAAGGCCAACTAGGGAACTTAAGAGTTTCGCATCCCAACGTTAAAAAATAATAAAGAAATAAACCGTTTCATCTTCTCAACGTAAAGGCCGAATGAAGACATAACATACAAAACATGTTAAATTATAATTTGTACAACTACTTTAAACATTTCAAATTATATTCCAATAGGTAAGTTTAAATTATTTCTATAGGTTTAATGTTATAAACCACAAACTACTGACCCTTTGAATTATAGATGCTATTTCCTTGTCGCTGTTAGAACGGATGTTTTGGTATCAATGACGTGTAACGTAGAATTGGTCAATATTTTAAAATAGAATCAAGGTAAGGAATGCTAAGGCTTAAACACCAAGTTAAACACGATTCCATTGAACTTTTTGGGCGATAAAACTGATAAGTTACATCTGTTCCAATCGATATGCAAAAATAACTTATTGGACCAATACAAATGCGGAACTTGTGTTATTGCACTGTAGGCGACGAAGAAATTATGTCATTTTCATCACGATTCTAATAACGCCATTGCATTTCAAGTTTAGAATTACGTTTAAGCTGTTCCGAAATCGACAGGTTCGAATTTGCCATAGGCTGAAAATGTCAAATTAAGTTGTCATTTACGATTTTATCTTTGATATATTTAATAAAAAATTATATTAAATATTGAAACTGCTATCGATAATATCATAATATTGGTCTCTTTCCCAATATACTTGAACACTATTCATTGTATGCCAACTTTTATGTGTAATATCCCCAATATATTGATTATCGCTAACCATGGGTGACAATTCTGTTCCGGATTACATCAGGTACCTAATTTTGCCGATGTATTGATGAAAAGCTTATTTTGATTCAATATTGGACCGTTAAAAATAAAAATCTTCCAGTTGGAGTCCATAAAACATGTATTGCCCTGTTGCGACTGATACGGCATACCGATTGGTCAGGATAAAGACAAATTCACAACAGGTGTGCAATGCGATATTGATTACCGAACCCGGTTCTTGGAGGAATCGGAAGCTTTAGCATCAATGGCGTGTGACATGGAATCGGTAAATAGTGAAACAAAAAACCGGTCAATAAAACAAATATACGTCTTCTCCCTAGTGTACCATGTACGGTTTCAGTTAACGTCATGTTGGCGACGAAAATTAAAAATAACTTTGCCGGGCTTCTGTTCTG
>JAVFBX010194502.1:0-13110 GCA_034783855.1 Mopalia kennerleyi
TGTGATAGAATTTTCTGAAATTTGCTAGATACAATGTACACTGATCGGTGATACGCATATTGTAATTTGGATTCTCTTGGACAATTATTTTAAGAGTTATGGCCCTTAAAATACTTACGGTCACACATTTGTCAATAGTTATCTATACCTACTTGTATATATGTAGCTGATATTTAAAATGGTGACCGTTTTCTTTTACCATTGGCAATATGCCCCTTTAAGGAAACACAGGCGGGGGATATTGTGGTCGCAGAGCACTCTTGTTATTTATGAGATTGTTTATTATTCGCCATGTATAATTCATTTCATTAAATTGATTTTCAAAATAGGATTTTCGTGCATTTTAAGTTTATTTCTGTATTCTCTGTCCGGTTTGATGATAGTGGCATTATTACGTTTTAGATGTAGTTTATCAGGTTCGTTTATGTCTGTTACGGAGTTTAATATTGCTGTTGATATCCATGGTTTACTCGTTCAGTCTATGGATGAGATTTTATATTACAAAAGTTTCATGTTAGAATCTGAGCAGGTTAATGTTTGTTTTCTTGGTGTAGTAAGTGTTTACTTAAATGAAATATTGGTAAATGGTCAGTTATGTCTGTTGAGAGGATGCCTGATAATACAGTCTGTTTATGATGATTAATGAAGATGTTATCAATTAGGGTAGCAGAATTAGGTGTTACTCGGGTTGGTTTTGTTATTTTGGGAAACCAATGGTAAGATTTGAGTGTTTCCAGAAACATTTTTTGTTGGATTACGGGAGGCTGATTGGAACAGGTCTATGTTGAAGTCGCTGAATACGGTGCATGTGTGTTTCCTTGTTTCAATACGATTAAGCAATTGGGTTAAAGAGTCATTAAAATCAGTCAAATTTGTAGCTGGAGGGCGATAGAGCAGACCTGCTCTTGTCGTAAGGAAATTTGATAAAGAAACTTTCGTATTCCCCCTTTTTATCAGATATTGTAAGGTATTTTCGTATTTTATAACTTCCGACACTATTGTCCATAAAAAGGAGACAACCACCTTCCGTCTCTTTCAACGAGGCATATGCTGGCGTATAGTTTTCAAGGTAATAATAGCATAGATGTGTTGAAGGTTACATTCAGTTCGGTATGCACAAAAAGAAGATAATAAAAATGGTGAAAATTCATGGACAAAATGGGGCAATACCTGACCATTCACTAGGCTTTTTAACTATATAAATGGTGTAAAATTATCAATAATTAAATATGTCCAAAGGTTTAATTTGCATAAGATTGTGAGTTAGTTGTACAATGTTCATTTTATACAGGTATAATATTTAATATTTAAGCATATAGATAATTTGTTTCACACAAGTTTGTATAGAAACAATTCCTATAAATAATTAGACAAAGGAACATAGAGTGGAGAAGTATAACTACATATCTAGATATTGTAGAATACAAATAAATGTCTCATTAAAATAAATATTTAAAATTACAGATAATTTGTTTTTCACCAAATAATTTTCAACTCTGAATAGAAATATTTCTTATAAATGTTCAGATTAAGACACACCAGGTGAGTTGATGTGAGATCAGAAAAAACATAACAGGTGGTAAAGCATATATATATATATATACTCAGTAAAAAAAGAAACTTCCCCCTCATAAATTTATAAATATCCTCTTGAAACTGAATGCAAGAGATTATTATTATTATTATAAGAGGTAAATGCGTTGTCAAAGACATCATGACAGACAGCAACTCCGATTTGCACAAGCATGCAGTCCGTGCGAGCATACATCAAGGATAAAGCACGTTTCCTTGTGTTCCTAGTCACGTGACCTTATGAGACAGGTGCAATTGAGCCCACGTTAGCGCCGTAGAGTAACATCTCGGGAAAACAGGTTCTTACAGTAACTTACCCGTTGATTCGCAATGCCACGACTGTTCAACATTCAAAGATAACGTGCCATTGGCATGCTGAATACAGGAACGTCGGTCACGGACGTTGCCAGAGTTAAGGGATGTAGTCGACGGACTATCCATGATCTTCGGACACGTCTTCAACAAACTGGCACCTCAGCAGACCGACCTCGTTCGGGTAGACCACGTGTGACGACACATGCAGAAGCCCGACAAATCGTCTTAAGTCATTTGCGTAATCGATTTATCACTGCAACGTCCACTAGGAAGAAATTGTTTAGAGGTCGTGTGACTGTCCAAACCATACGTAATCGCCTTCGCACTGCTCGTCTCCATGCACGCCGGCCATATCATGGACCGATTTTAACCCAGTTACACCGACGTTAACGGCTTCTATTGGCACAACGACATCTGAGATGGTGTGATTGGAATATGGTCGTTTTTAGTGACGAATCCAGATTCAATTTGCACTTCGCTGATGGGAGAGTTGAAGTTTGGAGGAGACACGGTGAACAAAACGCCCAGTGATGTGTGCAGGAAGTGGACCGTTTTGGGGGCGCTCATAGAGGGCATACGCGCTATTGACATGCTTTCATCAAGTTGTAACTTACATTTTTACTCTCTTACATTTCCATAGCATTTCCGGTGGAGCTGGTTACATTATGAGCATGATTTTTTATGGTACACCGTCCTTAATGGGTACAAAATGGAATTTAATGTTTAAAACCACTTTTCTTGTATGTTCAACTTATCGACACCCAAACGAATGTGAAGTTTCTTTTTTGACTGAGTATATTTTGGTTGATAATGAGAATTTATATTAATCTATAAAACCGAGATAAACAGATCTAGAGACATAAAGTCGAAGAGGGAAATGTTTTCATTATTTACATGTAGGTTCTGAAAGCACAGTATTGATCATTTGAGATCATTGAACATGTGGCACTTATCTTAGATGATGTCGTATTCTTTTAATATCTCGATACTATAGTGTTCGTCTTTCATAAAACATCAGTCACGTTAACTTCCAACATAAATGAGACTGACCGTATTGGTAGACCAAAGTCTCATAAAATATCAACATAAATGGGACTGACCGTATTGGTAGACCAAAGTCTCATAAAATATCAACATAAATGGGACTGACCGTATTGGTAGACCAAAATCTCATAAAATATCAACATAAATGGGACTGACCGTATTGGTAGACCAAAATCTCATAAAATATCAACATAAATGGGTCTGACCGTGTTGGTAGACCAAAGTCTCATAAAATATCAACATAAATGGGGCTGACCGTATTGGTATACCAAAATCTCATAAAATATCAACATAAATGGGACTGACAGTATTGGTAGACCAAAGTCTCATTAAATATTAACATAAATGAGACTGACCGTATTGGTAGACCAAAGTCTCATAAAATATCCACATAAATGGGACTGACCGTATTGGTAGACCAAAGTCTCATAAAATATCAACATAAATGAGACTGACCGTATTGGTAGACCAAAGTAATAATAATAATAATAATAATAATAATAATTGTATTAATCCTGGCTAGTCTGCCACATGGCCCAGACTTAGAACAATAACAATATATACATATAAACAAAATACATGCTGTAAGAGAGAGTCATAAATATATAGGCATATGCGTTAAAACAATTCGCATCACAGTGTATTGATAAGATAAAATACATAATAATACACATACATAATTTATAGACAAATATAGATATATATAGACACACACAACACCACCACTCACTCGCACACACGCATACACACATATATTTAAGGTTAGATATCTATTGATTAAAAATTTAAAAAAATATAATATAATATATTAATTCAGTGTGACTATAGCACAATTTAATTAAAAATGTTGGCGAGCTATAGTTTCTGTCATTGATCATTGTTTAAAACAGTGTTTTAGGTATTTAGATTTAAAAGACTCTAATGATGGAGAATTTTGAATGGAAAGGGGGAGTTCGTTCCATATACTAGGGCCCTGATAGGTGAAACTTTTCCTGAATATTTCAGTTTTGGGGCGTGGTACAATAAAATCACTTCTCTTAACTGACCGGGTATTTCTGGCGTGGGATGGACGGATGAACTTTTCAGATAGATATGATGGGGCTGACCCTTTGACAGATTTAAATGTTAAAACAGCACGATGAAAAGCTATTCTTTTGTCAATCGGTAGCCAATGAAGTGGGGTTTTTTTTAAATATTTGGTCGTATCAAGGTTAATAAAATAGCACGTGTCGTTGAGAACCGAAGAATGTCTTTTCATTTATTTTTTGGGGAAAGTTATTGTCCATCAACAAAATTACTGTCGTTTTGCGAGCATTCAGTTTTCAAGGGTTCTGACTGTAATCAGTTTGTCATCATATACTATACCACTTTTTGACAAGAATGCATATGAGAAAAAATAAATATATCTTTAGTTCAAATGTGACCTGCATAAGCTACACGTAGCCCACATTTGTTGTTGTTCTTTCTTATCGTTTTGTTTTTACCCATATCTAGAAATAAACATGACATATACATTGTAACTCATACTATAAATCCATACTGAAAACGTTGAATTGGCACATCAAAGTGCTCCTTGATGTATTAAGGGTCTGATCTGATTTCACCGTGCAAGAAAACCAGTCCACAGTTGCAGATATCATCAGTGGGATATCATCGACCCTTCTGGAACTAGTCGTTCTTGAAGTTCCCTCACTGACTGCCGCGTGTCTTGTAAAATCTCCATCAAATTTGTTTCCAGAGTTTCTACCCTCTTTGAAAGTGCAGATATTTGATGAGCCACGCCCTCGTCATAGACACTGCTTTCGGAAGTCAAACTATTGAGGGGTACCTCAACATACCACCTGTAGTGACTGGACGTGTCGTCTATGTCGTCAAGGGACATTTGACGCTCACCACGATTGTCCAGGTCATGGTATATTAGTAGAATATCTCCTTGTTTAATTTTAATGTGACTAAATACAGCAGCAAGCCATGGTAGCATTGTTTCGATTTGAAGACCAAGTCGGACAGCATCAACTCGCCACGTGGCAGTTTGGTTTAGTCGGATATTTTGGTAAGAATCGTTCATCATCGCGATAAGCACGTTCAGAAGAATGATAGTTGTCAAAATGACATAAACGATATGAAACACTTTCAGTGGAACGCTGCTTCTGCCAGCAAGAGCGAGATTAGTTTGTACGTCACCATCGAACAGCCAATCCATTCCAAGCATGGTGTTGAAAGTGGTAAACATGGTATCGAGAGCACTTGGATAAAGGTCCGCCACTCCCGTGGACACTTGGAACAGAGTGTGAAAAGCAAAGGAGAAGGCCAGCAGAATAAAGATATAAATAAAGAGAAACCTGAACACGTCCCGGATGATCATCAATTGTAACATCTTCCAGAAGTAATTAACCATTTTGAATCCACGAGTAAAGAAAATACTGAAAAGCCAGCCAAACAGAAGTGAAAGAGCCAATAAATAGTCATGATATTTGTAATCTAAGGAGAACAAGATCACCCAGGTGATCACCAAGGCTGAATATAATACGCTTATGGCTATTGGAAAATAGCTTCCGAGGATTGCTAATACAGCTTGTAGAGGTCTCCTACTTCCCATGATCTCAGACCTCCGTAAAAAGTCCCTGGTAATAACAAACCTAAACAGCATATAAATCATGTAGAGAAGTATAAAACCTGGTTCAATGGGGACTAATATGTACATGGCTATCTGAAGAGGAGTAGTTTCGCCCGTGCCAGACCTAGCCTCATACAATAGACTGACCGCTATGCCACTGAATACTCCCATATAAACGAGATGCAGAACCATTAGAATCATATACGTCCAAGCACAGATACTTCCATATATTTTCTCCACTTGTCTCAAGGACGGCACATCGAATGTTTTACCGGCTATATGAGGATCCTGCATACTGGTAAGCCACTCCATACAGGACACATTCACTGCCGCTTTGCTACCCTCCGATGACACATGTTCGTTGTTGTTCGTTTGCGGAGTGAGGTGTGTAATGTCAAGTAAGGCTTTCTTCCCTTTGGCAATATAGTTGACAAAAGGAATCATTAGGAGTTTTTCCAGCACATGTTTAGCTCCCATCTTTGAAGCTAGTGTAAGGACAGACAGGCCGGCTTTATTCAGAATACCCCCTGTTACTTTGTGAACAACTTTCCTTTTGATTCTCCTGTACCTAATGTTATCATCGTCTGGGTATATTACTTCGTTGCAAAGACACCACCAACGGACTAACTCCTCTAGAAGAACATCCATAACATCCATGTACAGTTTGGCTTTGTTGCTGTCCTTTACTGACGCTATAGTTAATAGATGAAAAACTGTGTTTCCATCAAGATCCTGAGCTGAGAGATCTGCTCCAAATTTGACCAAGGTTACACAGGTTGAGGCGAATCCTGACAATGCAGCCAAATGAAGAACTGTTTGTTTCTTATTATTCCGTTCATTGATGTCAGCGTCTCTTTTCATCGTCTCGTATATCTCTAACATAGTATTGATGATTTCGGGGTTGTCTGGGCGTACAGCGATATGTAAAGGCGTATTCCCATCAATATTAGTTTGTTTGAAACTTAAGCCTCTAAATTCCCAAAGAACATCACAGCTGGCATGGGCCGCAGCTTCATGAAGAGCACTGTTGCCGTTTAAATCCTGTACATGAAGTGAATCCCAAGCATGTGTTTTGATCATATAGTCCATGAGTAAGACAACACTACTTGGACGTGTGTGTATAGATCGGCCCATAACATGCAAAGCAGTGTCACCTCTATTGTTTTTTAAGTTAGCCTTGGCTTTACATTCCAGTAAAACAGAAATGCAATCCGAATGATCATGTAGACAGGCAATATGTAATGGTGTATCCCCAGCGTTGTTCTGAAGATTAGGGCCCACCTTATCGTGAAACTGTTTTATGACCTCATGATGATCATTTATGGCCGCGTGGTGCAGTATGTTGTTCCCAAACGCATCTGTATCTGAGGCGTTCAGGCCAACTGAAACCAGTAACTGTATTTTGTCGCACTGTCCAACTGATGCTGCAATACATAATGGTGGCTTCCTCGCTATATTTGTGGAACTCGATGCTGAAGCTGTCGTTTGGAACGTAAACTTGACCATTGTTAATAAAACACTATTGTCCGAACTAAAGATAGCATAATGCCAAGCCCCAAAACCTTCATGATTCTTGTGGCTTATATTTGCATTTTTGGCAAGTAACAATTCTACAACTTTATGATTGTTAAATTTGGCGGCTAAAATCAATGGTGTGTCCCCTCTCTCATCTTGTTTGTCTACCAATGCATTGTGCTTCAGTAAGCTTTTTACAACTTCATTGTTCCCCTCTCGTGCGGCTTGCATTAGTGGTGTCTCTCCCCCGCGGATCTCCATGTTAACATCAGCACCACCTTCAAGTAAACGCGTAACAATCTCAGAATATCCTAATGCTGAAGCCAAAATGATAGGTGCTACTAAGCCGACTTTTCTTGTTTGATTGACATTTGCCTGTCCATCGTTAATTAAGCGTGCTACGGCGTTCAGATGGTTATAGCGGACTGCCCAATATAGAGCTGTAGAGCCTTTGTCATTCTTTATGTCAGTCATGGCTCCTTGCGATAACAAGCAACTAATCACCTCATCGTTGCCCCATCGAGATGCCCATAACAAAGCAGTGTCATTTTTGCTGTTTAGAAGATTTACTGGTACCCCGTGATGGAGAAACAACTCAACAAGTTTCACATTCCCCTGAAAGGCAGCTAGGTGCAAACAAGGAAAGGTCCGGGGTCGTTGTCCAATAATCTCCATACCTGTCTCGTTGTTCATTAGTTTTTTTTTAAGTTCGCCGTCTTTCACATGGTTTAAGAGAATTTTGGCCAATGCTACGTTGTTCTTGAGAGTAATAAGATGAAGTGTGTTTCTGGGTGAGGCATTGCCTTTCACAATCGTTTCATATTCTTGGGCAAAGAGAAGGCTGTGCTGGATCAGGAACTCTGCGGTCCGGTTAGCATCGTTATCAATGGCAGTATGAAGAATGTTCATTTTCATAGAGGTTTTCATGAAATCCTCGTCTCCATTTATACCCTTCCGATTTAACTCCAAAAGCATTGCTTTTACAGTTTTAAGATTGTCTTCTTTGACTTCACGGTAGAGTGTTTCTTTAAGATCACTCTCTATATATGATTGGCTCAGGCCGGTTTGTTCTTCAACAATCGTCACTACATTGGCCAATCCTGTTCTCCTATGAGGATAGCTTTCCCGGAATTGTCTGTAAAACGTCTCTACTTCCAACTCTTGCTCATTTCTTTCTGTCAACCGTTTCTGTTAATAAAAAAAATACAAATGTGATTAACAAACAAATATATCAACATTAACAAAATCCCTAGTAGTAGCAATTTCATTTGTTAAGATTCTTATACTATAAAAGCAGTAAAATTTTTGCATAATTGAATTATACATGCAGCAATTTCTTTGAACTTTCGAATTTTGCTAATTCTACCCTTGATATATTTAATAGCTTGTCAACCCACATATAAAATACTTTCTTAATTACAGCTTCATCTATATTTAAGTACAACATTCCAATGTTTATTCGAACATAACTTTCATGTATATATCTAACTACAGAATAAGCGTGAATTACAATGGAAAATAGTAAGTAACATTTCCCCTACTCGGACACTGTTGAAGAAAATTAAAATATCTAAAAACGATTTGTGTAAGAATTGAGGTATGATAGAATAATTTATCACACTTTTGTAAGAATGTAAATGAATTTTGGAAAGAAATTCAAAGGTCTTTACAAATACCATTTCAGGTGAAAATAATCCTTAATACGTTAGATATTATTTTTGCAATATTTAGATATCAAATCTATCAGACAAAAGATTTTTAAAGCAGCGAAAGCGGCTATAGTAATTGGGAATCAACAAAAACAAAATACGGTAATTACAGTCTTTTAAAAGTATTGTATAACACCGAATGTATATCTGTTGAAAACTTTGACATATAAATTAAATATTTATTTGGTGTTATAAAATATGATAATATTGTTATTATTGTGTGTAATCTCTTGTTGGTGACTAAACTATTTTATTCTAAAACAACTACAGAAGAAGTTGTAATACAGACGATCTCTGGTTATATTAGTATATCAAATTCTTAATGTCTCTGATACAAGCTAGCCAGAGAATAAACTTTATATCCAACCAAAAACCACAGAATAGTTCTTTGTAACACGGCTGAAATTCCTCGCTTTGGAATAAATCAATCTTAATTAAACTCACAAACATCTTTATATAAATTATACAATAGTTTATAACTAATGAGGGGGCTATTGATTAAAACCAGGGACAATATGAATTTATATAGTGACATTCTATATGCCTGGTAATTAAGCGTGTACGCTGTGACCAGTGAACAGTAGATTGATGTGTGTCGTGGCTGTGAACACTTACCTCGCGTATTTCCCTGAGGACCACGAAATCCCCGTCTGTGGAAGTTTCTCCTGGTAAGGTTTGGGGGGACTGAGCATGAGTTAACCCGCTCACCTTACGCCTGAAGGTCCTGGCGGCAGACCGAGGACGGTCCATTTTATTCTGGGAATCACAAACAATACCATCTCAAGTAAAACATCAATTCAGATCAATAAAACATTAATTTAAGTAAAACAAATTGTTATTAAAGTCGGGAAATGACCAACGCAGCGATTGCACGGTTAGGATACAAATGATATAATTTCAGGAATATTCCATGCATCAATTGTTCAGATTTAACAGACAAAATGTAGACATATTTCACAAAGTAGATCAGTGTCATCCAAAGTGTCCATCGTAATACCAGAAACAATTTGAAATGGAAGTAATGTGAAAAAAATCCCCTATTTATAGCGTCCATCTTTTACTTAAAGTCAAAGGATATACGAGAACAGCAGATTCGTACACCATGTATATATAACATACAGCTTGGATATCGAAGAAAAACAATCAATTTTTAAAAAACAACTATTTAATCTATTCTTCACAAAATAATATCGTTAACCCGTCATTAAAGGAAAACAACAGGCACACACTAGTGTATGAAATCAAACTTACCTGAAAGTTTTATATGTCGTCTGTCAACTACGTTCTTATCAACCCTCTCTATGAAAGTATGCCAAGTTTCTCCAATAGTCAATATATACCCTGTATGCATTGCTTTGTATATTGCACGCTATAGCCATTCAAACGAAGAAAATAAAGAGCACGTATAGTTTGGCTAGGAGCTTAACTGCTCTGAAAGGGTTTGAATCGGTTTTTTGGGTTAAGCATACAGTTATGTTTTCTATAGGTTCTAACATGTCTTTGCTCATTCATCCGTTACCTATATGTGACCTAAACTAACTTGAACAACGATTATTGAGTTAAACAGTCGCCAAAACAGGATATGTCTTTAACACACGTCATATCTTTTGAAAGATATCAAGAAAGCCTTTCAATCTTTTCAGTCTGTTTTTTTTGTGTGGAGTTTTTAAGGTGCTGACGCATTCACAGACTATACGCAGTAATTCTAAACAACAACGCAAATCCAAATTTGAAGAAAAAACTCCCTGAAAACAGAAGCATTCCGGAAATCCTGTAAAATTCGACCTGGTGTTCGTTTTTCAACTTATGGATGTCGATCGTCTCGTTTTCTAAAAAAAAATTCCGGCAACAATTATAAGGAGTGGAACTTTCTTTCAGATCCGATCAAGAGCATCAAATGTTATATTTAATACAATACTAAAATATACAGTATGCATCCAATAAATACGTCCACCTTAATGGTATTTAATTGAAGAAAGATTGACAAATATGACTCTTGGAAGATAACGAAATGGCGGCAGTTGTGCGAGGACCCCTTTAATAGCTTTTCGGTAGAATCCCTAGTCAGCGCCTGTGGAAACCCGTGCGAGCCTGCAACCCATTCCCTAACCGACCGCCCGATGTACAACAGACAGATGCAATCTATCGGTCACTGAGAAACAACATCTAAACTATTATCCCTCAACAACTATAAATTTGTATGGTTCTTCAGCTCCACATAATCAAATGAACCAAACTATTGTGATGTATGTTTGCGGCTATATATTTTTAACAGATGGTTTTTCGTTTTTTTAAATATTTCCAATTACATGTATGTACATGTGTGTGCCTGTTCGAGTTTATTCAGGTGGAGCCTTTTTTTCTCCGCCTTCAATGATGTATATATATGCGTGTACATGTGTATCTTTGCTCGTCTAATTATTATATATTCATTTGTCTGTGGATTTCAAATTACATCTTTCAAAACCCAACAACATTCAAAATCGTTTCATAACGTTTCTCTAAACAACTAAGCGTTATGTTCATCTCGGTAGACAGCAGGGAATGTAGGCGACCATGGACATATATACTGAAATTTATTTCGCTCATAACTGTTGAAGTTACCAGCTGACCTAAATATCACGTCAATAAAGTTTAACCGCGGTCTAACTTTATTGACGTATATCTATCTATATTTTTATCTCCTTAAAAGGACTCGCAACTACTTTGTTACGTTTATATTCGTTCGGACTTTCTACAGTTGCTTTTGTATGCGAATTATCTTGTGCTTAATCCAATCATGAACATTATGCATGAAATTTTATCTTAAAAGACTTTAAAGTAAAACAGCTGTAGTGACATAAACTGGAATTTCTCGCAGTTGTTCTATTTGTTTTTTGTTTGTTCTGTTTGTATCCGTTAAACTTAAAAGTAAACGTATAATGTTTCCATTTGTATTTCCCGAAGGTTTTGCCCAGACAGTAAAGAAGTTAAAGACAAATGACCCGATTTATGGAATAACATGAACAGTAGGAGAGGATTACAATAAAATTTTAAACTTCAAGACAGCATTGCCGTTTAGATGAGGCCAATTCATTACCAACCTCCGGGTATATCCCAATACACATGTTCCCAATATCGATTGGTTTTCTTAAGCGTTGGACGCTTATTACATATATGGTAGCTGCTTATACGTTAAAACGTTTTTTGATGAATTAAATTTTTCGATTATATATAAGTATTCAAATTATATATATTAAACCTGTATAAAAGGATTATGACTTTTTCAGTAAATTACAAATAGCAACAACAAGAGCGAGACAGACGTATTATCAAATCTATATTTTTTAACACAAGAGAATGAAAATTGTGTTTGCCTCCAAGCAAAGGTATACATGTTAATATATAATATACCCCCATCGCTCAGATAAACTGCAATATAGTCATACCAGGAAATTTATTCTTGCCATTTATCGATATCAGAACAGAATTAATTCTTATCGGTATCCGTCTCGTTGTATTTTGTGCATTGTGAGAAGACTTTATAACAGGATAATTAAATGCATTCTATATTCAGCTTTAAAAAAGCAATGTACAAAATAAATATTGAACTAAAAAAGTCCATAGACCTAGTGCCTGCTTTTTTGGTAGGAATGGTATAAATGGCTTTTAGATATTGTGTTTTCGTCTCCCAATCTAATTGCGAAGAAATATACCTGGTCAAATAAATACATTTGTTATAAATAATATTTAAGGAAGAGAAATTGCCTTGCTCATACAAACAATGCTGTGTTTTCATTTTTACTTGTAGGTCAATGTGCTACAATGTGTTACCCAGTTATCAGACTGTTCTAGTCTTTTCTCTGCTTTTTAGGAAATTATTTTGAAATCTTTTAACAGGTTAAAATTAGGCTTTCCTGAGAGTTCTATGTGATGCAACTCTAAAATTATATCTGGAAACTTCTACACCTCCCTATATAAATGAGATAGATCAACCAGTCTGGATCAGTCACAAGCCAGTAACAACTTAGTCCAAAAAAGATGAAGACGCGCTGATCAGTATATATCGTAACAGTATTTGGACAGTGTTATACTCCATTGAATTCTGAACCTAGCCTGGATTTCTCTATTAGGGGTTTATACCGGATCTGGATATGGCATACCAGTCCCTTTGAGGACATGGTGATTACCCTGTTGTGGATATAATGGGAAAGATTCCGTGTTTCATGTCATTCAATTATAAAATGGATATAGCTCTATTAGAAAATTAGAAAGCATAATTGTACACAAAAAATGATGCCCGTTTGAGCTATATATGCATTTTACTACAACCCGGAGTATCGTGTTAAGATCTCGCTG
>JAVFBX010194513.1:0-13109 GCA_034783855.1 Mopalia kennerleyi
GTCTCCGTCGTCATATAAGTGAAATACCCTTGAGTACGACGTTAAACACCAATCAAACAAACAAACAAACAAACATAAACTAGCTGCGTGTGTCTGGATTGGTCCAAACTATGTAAAACCACTGTTCTTATCCATTTCAACATTTATTGTTTTGCTGTGACATTCAGTGGAACATTATTTGTCAGATATTTTAATTTACACACCTTGTATTTTCATAGCACCATAAAATGTCTTAATGTCAGGAACTATCCATTTAATACGCCACTCTACGGTTTTGTCCCCACGCTGGATGTCGTTATGCTTTGAATGTGCGAGATCTGTAGTTTACGTGCGTAGCATGCAGTCGAGTGACCAGCATAACTTACCAACGCCTTTTCGAATGGTGCTACATCAATGATAAATTTGCTGAAAACTATTAAAGCGTGTTCACTATGAGAACGTGCCGTTATTTATCATCCAACAGACTACAGAAAAGACCAGTTTGTTTTTTTACAATAGAACTAGCAATGAACCTATTTGATATATTGTGGTATGACTTAAAACGCATCAAGGACGTGACTGTTGTATCTTTGTCATTCCTGTTTAAGTTACATTCTATCTTTGTGTAATTGTTCATCCGGATAAATATGATTTTGATCATATTCACATTGAAAGAAAACAAGTAAATCAGAATCACATCACCTATGTTGAAAAATAATCCCACAACAACAACGCAGCCCGGTAATCAGCATTAGCTTTAATGCACCAATGACAGTCTACATTTGGAATCCGAAGGCGTAAAGGTAATATTATTAAAAAAGAGCAAACTTTAATATCTTATTTTGTTGGTACATGTTTTATTATGTGTAAGTACGTAACATTTTTCTTAGATACTTGTTTAATCTCATTCGGTGTGATTCTACACAAAATAAACAATTCGTGGAAGACACATTGAAGCCAAAACAACTAGGACAACATATTGATATGGTCTATCTCAATCTCCATCTAACGGAATGTTATATTTGAACTGGTTCCTCAAGGAATATGTCGGGACCATTGTCGCGTTCAATCGTACGTTTGTGTATCGAGTTAGAATGTCTTTTATCAGACTAGACTTAGTCCTCGACATGATTTCTATGGGACAGTAATTCCATTTCAGTCGGTGTGTTACATTGGCGCCTGTGTCACAGCCAATCACGCCATGACATACAACCGTGGGGATTTACTTCTTCTTCAGTTTGAATGAACTGGAATTTGTTATATCAAACCATTGGGGACTGGCGTGAGCAACACAATGCAGCTAGTCAGAACAAATTTCACAATTGGTTGGATTTTAAACTACCACCGAGGAAAGATTTCATTCTGGAGTCTACTTTGTTTTTCTCCACCTGTGTCTCCAACTCTTAAAGTCAATGCCAAGTGTGAAAGCATATAGCTGTCTTAGGTTCGAATGTCATTGGTTATACGTCAATACAGTGTTTTACATTCGTTGTAATAACTTTTCAATCAGCGTTTGGTTAAACTTCTAACTGCTATAGCAGAGACAAATGTCCTAAATAAACTGGCAGTCTAACTTCCATGACGACTCAATGTTCTCTAGTTTTTAAGCGGCATCGTTCTTACAGCACATGGACAACATCGGATAAATATACCCGTGAATGTTCTGTGAATTCGAGAATTCGGCAACTAGTATTTTAGGAACTGTTCTGGTTATTGTAAGTTGAGATGATTACTTATATGCCTTTAAACAGTTGACTCTGAAATGCGCTAAACTGATGAATGAGAACACCCAGGGTTAACTGTGTGTAATGAAATCCAAGTCACAGGAAAACTGGAAGTCCTGATGCTGCAAAATAACACGACACTTAACATTTAATACTTAATATGTTGTATCATTGGTACTTGATGCTGCAAAATAACATGCCACTTAACATTTAATACTTAATATGTTGTAGCATTGGTACTTTGGTATAGGCAAAGAATTTAGTGTTTCACTCGCTAATTAATATCAATGAAGAACATCGAGCAGGAAAGCTTTGACTGGACAGGTATTATTATAGACCCCTTAGACTCAAATGATCATGACTAGTTAACGTGAATGTGTAAGCAGATTAACGGTAATAACAAGGCAGAGTGGAGATATTATTGATTTTAAGTAGTCAGAATACTTTTTCGTACTCAAACATACTAATGTTACTACAATGTCTTGTGCTAAATGCTACAAACGGATTAAAACAGTTGAGTTAGATACACATACGTGTATATCTGTGGTGTATGTGTCTATTTCAACTCATACATCTGGCAAAATAAAATGAGTATCATTATCGGCTTGATGTTGTACAATATGAATTCTCATGATTACACCAATCGTTATCTTAAATAGCATGCCAACATGCTACATTGTTTAGGCTTTTAACTGTGGAGTACTTAAACACGACGTTTACAACAATTCAATAAACAATTTTACCAACCATTTTACCAATCAAACAATATCTCAACCAATCAATCAATCAATCAACCAGTCAGACAGCCAACTAACCAAAACACAAATTATTCAGCCAACCAATCAATCAATCCTTCTACCAATCAATCAATCAATCCTTCTACCAACCAACCAGCCAGTCGAACAGATCTTGTGTCTTTATGGTATTTTACATTTATGACATTCAGAACAGAAAGTTTTATGTGTGAATGTGAAACGTATCGCATTGATTTTACAATGCGATACGTTTCACATTCACACATAAAACTTTCTGTCCTGAACGTCAACAATGTAAAATACCATAAAGGCACAAGATCTGTTCGAGTTCAAGAACACATTGTCGTTATGCGGACACAATGTTAACTACACCTTGACTTTGACTATACATGGCATTTTAGCAGACTTTGTAGCCTTGGGAAATAATGTCTCTTTATCTGTGGAAAGGTCTATGTGGGAGCTAAGGTAGATGCCATGCTTTGATTATATCAAATGTGTGTTATGTGTTTCGTTAAGACGAATATAACGGGAAAATGGCTGTCGTTTACCTTGTTGGTTTGAGTCTTAATGCAAAATAATATGGTGGCCATTTCAAACCAGTATTTCTCTAATGCGTTCTTAATTTTTAATACATAGTTTCATGATAATTACTTATCGTAGCTCAATATGTAGTTGTATATTTCTGTAAAGTGTGAGGACATTCTAACGTAAACTATGATGAAGTGAAATACTATTGTGTGGTGGCTGTACTGGGTATTATTTAAAACTAGAATCTAACTCAGGCAAATGCCAACAATGTGGCATAAATAGCCCACCTTGCAATAGTAATGACATACACACTAAATTACACACTGGCTCCACAAACTATTTTAGGTCATGGCCTTGTGGTTAAAAATCATTTATTTATTGAGACCGCATTTCTTTTATGTCGGAATCAAACAATATTCTTTATGAAAAAATCCATTTAAATATTTAAATTAAAAGTAGGACACATGGTTTAAACAAGTTTTGTCGAATAGCTACAATAGTCCTACATTGATTACATAGATCCCGTTTAAACCGCGGGTGGTTGGAGGGAGCTGTATATTGCCCCGGTGCTCTCAGAGCTAAAGAGAAACAGGACATCGATATGTTTGTGATCTCTTTTATTGCTTTCTGTGATTGCCAGTGGCGCAATATAGATGAATACATGTTAAGTACGGTGTTAAAGCCCAATCAAACAAACAAACAGATCCATTTGAAACTAGCATTAAAACTTGATATGCGACCCTTAATGTTCATGCGAGTTTCCTGGTGACTAGATAGTTCACACGCGCTTTGTCTTGGAGCGTCAGCAAACACCCTAACTTCGACATCGTCATATTATTTTATTTACTTTTGTTGAATACCTAATATTTGTAAAAAAGATACAATGCTCAATTAAATAATTCAAATGTTGGAAACCAAATTTCTGAGCACTTACATAATATAATAATGATTGTCGCTTAATTCGTCATTATGTTTCGCACGTAATATTTTGGTTGTTATTCTCTCGCTATAGTTCAGTCTTGTTCTGGCTAAATGACAAAGGATTAATAGGATAGAAAAAGAGGGTGTCTGCAATAGGTTTATTGGAAGTATGTTTTTACTTTAACATCACCAAGGCAACCATTAAAGAACCTGTTGATTATACTATCTGTGACTATCAAATAACTTCGACACGCAGTACCAGTGCTTTGGACAGTTTTTAATATTAGTAAAACTTAGCCAGATAAGAGGATGTTTTAGGGTCTCAGCAGTGCTGGGATGGGTGGGGAGGCGGCATGGGATATGGTGGAGGTACTTAATGACTAGCGAATTCTTGATTCCCCATCCACATTTGTGACTCTATTAGTAATTGCTTTATGTCTCTCACTTGATATATCTTCGCTCTTTACCGGCCTGTTAGTCTGTTTAACTCCGTACCCAATCCTCGAAAAAAGACCCCTTTCGAGAACATATGTATTCCTCATTTCGCTCATTTTCGTGCGGTGTAAGGTACAAATGTAAATCATTCTTTTGATGACCTCAATCATCACCAACACTGAAACATCTGGATCAAAACACCATAACTCCCAGCATCATTAAATGCGTTTTACAGTGAAGCCCAAAATAGACCCAGAAAGAGAGGAAGACCAACAACTATCCTCCTTAGATGAAAGTCGCTAATACCTAATACCCTTTATGAATGATGTTTGTAAACACTTACAAACACGGAAACTTAATTAATGCAGCGTGGAAAAATAAAATGTCCAGACAATTAGTAAAAGGATGGCTAGTACTTCGAGTTTTGTTATAGATTGCTTGAGGCAAAATCTGGAGAGAAAAGGTACCCAATAGACTGACTTAATGCACGATGTTGACCTGTTTAACCGAGTCCACCAACGCAACAGAAGTATGCCGTGGGAGTGTCTCCAACTTACCCCGGGGCTAAAAACTCTTGGTGTTAAGATCTTATTTTCAAAAACAGACTTCATGCCTTTGTTTAGAAAGAGATGAACTGTAATGATACTATTACAATGTTTAAGTTAGATAACATAGTTAGGTGATATTTATTTCTTTACCAAAAGTTTTGCACGATCAAGACTTTTTGAGAACGAGATAACGCGTATTGCACGCTTTTGGAGACAAGCCGTCCGTTTTTATATATAGTACAAATCCGTTACACAATATGTGTAGACACAACTCACAAGGTATGTGTGAAGCGTGAATTTTATGGATGAGTTACATTGATAGAGTATGGAGAAACGGGTGGACAAATCAATTTACATTCGGGAATGATACAGAACAGTATATAACAATGACTATGTGCATTTACTTAAATAATAAGCATAGTTAGGTGCATAGGACGGTATTTATCTATTATAGTCTTCCCCATTGATATGCGAGCCGCGGGAACAGTATATGATTAACGTGACGGACCGTCTAAGTAACCCTTGGCAGATATTGCCATCCAGGAAACAGCTGTGTCATGCCCAAACTAGTCCTTCATTTAGTTAGGTTAGGGTCGATGATAAATTAGTATGGGAGGTTTTAAAATAATCAAAATGCCAGCACGGATCTTGCCAACTAACATGTGACGTATTCCAGAAGAGCATCTGGGGAAGGTATAGATAACCCTGATGACATCATATCCACTCAACTTGGAATCTAATCTATAATGGCGACTATAGGATATTGAGATACACATGTAATTGGAAGCAAATACAAATGGGAGCAACGAATTTGAAAAATACAACAATTTTGTATAAATAATATTTCTACACAATGTATGGACGACTTAAATATGATAGTTTGTGTTCCAGTAACTTTGTATGTCCTATCACCGACTAAACGTCGTGTAAAAATAGGAATACAAGGCCATTGATAACAAATAATCTTTATTTAAACTCGATTATTCCATAGGACAAACCTATTTTCAGGGAAGTCGAGGGGGAAATAACAGTGTAACAAATAACAATAAAGAAAAGAATATAAAAGACATACTAAGTATATATACATATGGACAGTATAAAATCTAAGAGTTTCAAAATTGTTGGTAGGACATATAAGCAGGATAAAGGTTATTAAGACATTTATATACAGCTAAAACCGTAACATATTTTAACCTTAAATTTAATGGATAAAAATTAAGATTATCATACAGAAGTTCAGAAGTAACGGATATGTCACAGTCCAGAATAAGCCGCATTGCTCTGTTTGAACTGTTTCCAATCGTTTTGGCGGACTTATCGACCTAGACCCCCATATACATAAACAATAATCAAGATGAGGTAGGATAAAAGAATGTTTGTTTGTTTGTTTGTTTGATTGGTGTTTAACGTCGTACTCAAGGGTATTTCACTTATATGACGACGGAGACAAAAATAAAACGTACAAACAGATCAGCTTCCTGTTCCCTTTAGTTCTGAGAACACCAGGGCAACAGAAAACTCCTCTTTTCTCGCCTTGTACGATCGACCGAGGGAGTATTCTGCAGGACTGGCCAACCCGCTCCCCCACGGGGCGATAAAAGAATGATAAAATTGAAGCCTAGCTTTAAAAGGTTAAAAATGTTTAATTCTAGATAAAAGAAATAGCTTAGTCTTCGTTTTGTTTAAAACTGTTTCAATATGACGTTCCCACGACAGATCATTTTGAATAGTTATGCTCATTACCTTATGCTTGTATACATTTCCCAGTGGGTTTTGATCTAAGGTGATTTTGATCTCATTTTTCTGTAGATGTCATCGTTTCTGGTTTCTAGTAATTAACATACATTTTGTTTTGTCAGCATTTGTACACATCTTGTTGTTATCACACCACTGCTTAACATTTTCTAAGCCACAATTTAATTTGGATTCTAGCTCTGATATAGTTTTGCAAGATGCGTATATGGATATGTCATTGGCAAATATGTCGCATTTGACACCTTTAGTGTGTAGAGGAATGTCCTTTATGTATACCAAAAACATTAGAGGCAAGGGGGTCGAACCTTGAGGTACACCGACTTGTACAATTTCATTTTGGGATTGTTCACCCCGGAAAAATACACTTTGTTTCCTATTAGTTAAATACGAGTTGAAAAACTCCTGTGACTTGTCGGTAATCCATAAATATACATATTTCGTAACAGTATAGAATGATCAACCAGATCAAATGCTTTACGGAGATAAAAAAAAAACAGATCCGATTAGATCCCCTTTATCTATACATGTACATGTATACCATGTATCCAGTGATTGTGTTAAGGTCGTCTGGCAACAATGAAATGTTCGAAAGCCAGACTGTTTTCCATAAAGCAAGTCCTGTTCTTCCAAAAAATGGATAAGAGCCTGGTGTATATGCCTTTGTAGAATTTTTGATAATACAGGCAAAACACTTACAGGTCTATAATTACAAGGATCTTGTCTTAACCCTGACTTAGTTTGTTTTATATACTCGGAAAGATATAAAGGCTACTCCTATAAACTATTAATGGAAGACTTCGTGTCTGGACATGACCATTAACATATTAGTGCATCAGTTACGATGGACAAGGGTACAATATATGTTTGCATTTTTGATGAATGTGTTTGTTTTGTCAGGCACGAGTACGGAATACACATGTGGTCAGTAATGTTATTGTGTAACACTGGAGCCTGTTGTCTGATCCACAGAGCCATGGTATTTATTCCTGCAAATCCCGCAGTATACACTGGAATTTGTTGTATCTTAACTTCCCAAGAACTCGATTGGGGGCTTTTGTTCAAAGTCCTGAGTAATTCGGGTTAAAATGGCAGAGATCAGACCTGTGTTAGCGTGGTCTTGTCTGTTTGCTAGGCTTCTATAAAGTCATTGCCGTCATAAATGCGATAGAAATTCCATTCCACTGCGCTCTTGATGTGTGCGACTTTCCAATCGCCGCCTTGTTATTTGCACTGGTTCACTTCTTGTTATTCAGTGTTTGTTTAACGTCGCCATTGACGCATTGGAATGGTAAAATAGTGATTGAATTTGTTTGCAAAGTCCAGCATTAAACTTATTCTAAAGCATTCCCGTTCATCTGGGTTTTTTTTAAAGATACTGATACAATTAACATTTTGATTATATCTCAAGTTGATGCGACATTTAACAACTAAAAGTTACACATTCACAACAGTTAGATACATACATATAAAACAGAGCCCCCAAGCCTCGCCAAAATCCTTCCTCGTCGATGCCTTCCAGCTCAAAGAACAAAACCGTAACATTGCTTATTAAACCATGATTGATAAAAAATAGGGCGATCTCCAACTAAAATATATTCATTGTGACATAAGTTGATGTCGGCAATATTAAAGTTTGGATTATTATGACATTTCTGTTCGAAAGACATCCAGGCCGTTAATGTATCTGTTCAAAATTCATTGTTACATTTGTCTGTAGCTTGTTTAAGAAAACATTGGCCTTTTTTAATCAAGTTTTTCACTGATAACGTTTGTAGTAAAATCCATTGTAGGATTAGGGAGTGATTAAATAGTAGAGAGTAATCTATAACATGCCCGAGTGATTCGAAGTCCTATTTGGCATGGTGTGCCCCCAACTCCCATGCCTTCATGAAATACTCCTGGTTTAAGATTGACCATGTACATGTAGTAGGATTTGTTGTTAGGTTTCACTCAGTTAAAAGTACTCTTTTCTCTCGTATGGATACATAGTTATCAGGAGCCTACCATCGCACCCAAAAACACACGAACATGTTGCACAAATCACAATAAAACTTGATAGCTCTCTAAATATTCAATAAAGTAAAAATTAAATATTGAAAAAAAAACCTAATAAATTTGGTATAGTATTATATATTTTAAATCAATAGGTTTACGTGGCATTATGCGTGGTGTGTAAGGGCATACATTAACCCCAGATATTCAGTAAAGAAGGTTGTATTTAAACGTTGTTGTTTTTTTGTATACCTTACGTCTAAAAGGCGCCGACTAGTCAATGGGTTATGTATACCCAGACTGCTATAGACAAAATTTCTAGCCTTAATTACTTCAACATAAATGTGAATACATGTAAAGGGCTTATACATGTACCTCTAGTTGGATGTATAAGGACAATACATACCAAGTTTAAGAAACAAATATTGTAGAGCTATAGAGGTGCTACTATGTAAGTGTTATTAAATCTAAAGGATTATTAACGGATGATTACTCACAATCTTGTCCATTTTCTCTTCGACATTTAATGTTGTCCTTTTCTGTTTATTTAAATATTGTATATCCTTGTCGCTCTATAACAGTTTTTGTTTCTTCAGCTCTTGTATTCAGTCCACTTTTCCTGTTGAGTCTTTCTCACTTCTAGTCTGTGTTTGGTATCGTATAGTTTTATTCTAGTCATGTTTAACAGTCAGCTTCAAATTGTTTATGGAGAGGGGGGAGGGGAGGGGGGGGGGGGGACCGGCCCACAGTAACACGTATGGTGTTTCCGCAAACGAATGTTACAGTCCTTCGACCAATGAGCTATTCATGGTGCAGTACATACATAGAACATCATACATATTCTCAACACATAAGAGCATAATCATGAGCAAATCATCTGGGAACAGAATTTCTCTTTTATTTCTATGTTAAACAAACAAAACGACAGCTAACATCTGTGTTTAAATAAAATATGAGCATATGTACCAATTGATGTTATAACAAGTGTGCTATATCATTTCACTCATTTGTTCTGTATCGAAATCAGATTGATAGAATTCCTAAACAAAATACAAATTAACACAAAAGTTAAACGCATGCATTAAAGTAATCCCCTCATAATAAAAGTTGGCTTAATGTTTTGCCTGGCCGTTATGTTTTATCACTTGTTTGTATTCGATTATATGAATTAAGAAGCTTTTCTATTCGACAAAAGTTTCTGTAATGAGTCTGCTAATAAGGCACCATATCTCAGGGCTGGTATTAAAAGTGCTGCGGTAAATTTTCAATGCAAATCCCTGGGAATTATGTTATTATTTGTTGTTGTGTTCGACAGTCTATACCCTCGGGCTTCAAAGGATTAGGTCGAAAACTGTTTGTTTTTTCATATAGTTCGTCTGCACGTCAGCAAATCAGTTACCAGTTACTGAGTACATATTCCACTTTGTCCCACACAAAATTCCCCCCAAGAAGCCAGGGCAGTTACGAGCTTACAGGTAAAGCTGAACGGGTGGTTCAAAGGAATCTGTCTATGGCCCGGATGCTCTTTCAGGTAAAATGTGATATTGAGCTGATGTTTTGTTATGTCTTGGTTTTCGTGTCCTGTGAGTCCTGTCCATGTTTCTTGCCTGTGATGTCGAGAGTGGTTTCCATCGTCATCTGGGATGGCGGTCTCAGTAACGGAGCAACAAACACAATTACAACGTTAATTAGGGGAGAGCGGGGATGGTTCGGACACTTTTTCTTGATGTTCGTTTAAAACGCAAACGACAGGTGAGTGGGCGACAATAACAGGGTCTATCTTTAGGCAAGCAACATCACTTAATACCATATACTCCATTGTCACATATGATTGTAAGTTACGGGTGCATACCACTTTTTCCACATGAGAACAATTGTCCGAACCCTCCCTCCCTTGAGGGATGCCTTGGACAGCTCGCAGGGTAGTTCCGGACAGTATATGGATCAATATAAACCTAGCGTTTAAATCGCAATTTGCGGGAAAACTATTGCAGTAGCTTTGATTATTGAAATGGAAGTCTCAATTTAAATCATATGATGGGTTTCCATTATATTTGAAGGCATGTACGATGTTAGTGGGATGGTTCGTACATCTACGGGGTATGTTCAAACAGCTGTCCGAAGCTTCCCTCCGTGCAAATTTTTCACGTTTCCCCATAACCAGAAAAAAACAGCCGGACTCTACGTCATTTAAATATGCTAAATACAGGACCATATGATTGCCTTTTGAAAACATATAAATTCAGAAATATTCTTTCAGTAGTTTGCTACAAAGCGGATCCAAATACCTAGTGAAAATTTACATCAAAACGAACTAGTTTGCTATGCTTTGAATTATTAAAAATCTTATTCGTGTATCTAAGTAAAAACAATTTGTAAAAATAAAACGGACGCTATTCTGGGTTATCTCTGTATCACACTGTAACGGTCGAAAAGGTAAGTCTAATGCTGGGTGCTTAACTGTTTTTTGTTTTTTAAAATAATGTTTGTCTCTCTTTTGTTTAAATTTCCGATAACGAGAATGTCCATTACTCTAAAATAAAAGGTACAGCATGCTTCATCATCTTTTTAATAGGAAAACGCCTGTGCCCCATATACGCTACCTTGTTTACAACAGTGCGAAAATGTTAATACAGCCTAAAGCTATGTGCTACCGTACAGCTATATATCCAGCATCTCAGACCCGTTAGTTTCTTTTGGCACTGGGAGTTCGTAAACTATGTCTTCTTATCAGATGTTAATTATTGTATGTTTATGGTCATGCCTTATCCTAACGGTAGAATTAACAGGTGTTTTCACCAGATTTCATCAACCTAAATCGATACAGGTGCAACAAGATTTCGACATCAGCAGAGTGAGTTAACCCATATTTTGATATGATTGTTATCATAGATTGTATAGTTTTGTAGGCCTACAGCATTCCTATAGATGGACGCTATGTGTGCAATTCCTGTAGATTTTAGTTTCGTTTCATTATTCACCTTCAGTTTTTCTCTATTTACACATCACCCATGAATTGTCCTTGCGTACACTGGTCCTTGTCCTTGTTATGTACACCATTCATATAGATTTAAGATTTGCACATAGTTCCTATAGATTTTCGGTATGTAGACCATTGCTTTAGATTTTTAAATAAGTAGCCTACAACATTCCTATAGATTTTCGGTGCGTCCACCATTCTTTTAAAATTTTATTTCGGTACACTATTTCTATAGATTTTTCGCTTTGTACACCTTTCTTATAGAGCTTCGCTTTTAACACCATTCCTGCAGACATTGCTTGTCGAGCTATTTACACCATTCATACGAATTTTCGGACGGTGCATCATGTCCACAGATTTTCGTTATTTATTTAATTCATGTACATTTTCGCGATTACACCATTCCCTTAGATTTTCGCTATTTGCCGAATTCCTGTAGATTCCTGTAGGTTATTTATATTTCTGAGTATATTCAGAGACAGCACATTTTCCTAAGATGCGCGAAGATTTGGCGAGGAACAAACTCGGACACTGTTGTCAAGTGACGGTTGAGCGTAGTCTTATGATTGATTAAGTCGTCCGCTGTTTATCTACTTTGAACAAAGAAGCAGCACCTTCACATCCAGGTTTGTTGGTTTTAATGTAATAAAGTACAAGTACCTTATGCGTAAACAAGTTTCGACTATAGCCTATAAGGAAAGAGGCCAACGTTCTCTTGGTCAGTTCTGACTTAATTACTTCAATTCTGCCGATAATGTTAGGGACGAATATTGGACCCTACATAACGTAAAATACATATAGCTGCAATCGACCCATTAAAATTAGAACTATAACATATTACGACATGGAAATTTACTTAATTGGAATAAAAAACGCCAAAAAAGTAATTTTATAATTGGTTTAGTGAAACTGATGGAGTTTAATATTTCGTTAAACCGGTAAAACATGCAGTCTCCAGATTTGAAAATAGATTATTTTATTGCAGCTGTCCTACAAATGCAAAAGGAGGCCAGAAGCACATAAGTAGGGCCTGTATGGGATTCTATTGACTAAAAATCACAATTATACAATCTTGTCATTCACCGACAGACAAGAAAAGTAAGTAAACAAGTAGTAGGTTATAAGAAATGAGCAAATAAGTGATAAGAAATAAGTAAATTTGAAATAAGTTCACAAGTTAATGGGTAGATCAAAAATTAGTAAAAAGAAATAAAGAAGTAGTAAATAAGTAATACGTAAGAAATGAGTGAGTCATCAGTTAGTAATGCGCGCAAAGGGAAATATGAAATAAGTAATGCGCGAAGTATTGAGTAAATAATAAGCAAGTAAGGAAATATTAAATTAAGTATGGAAATAAGGAAGTAATAGGTAAGAAAAAATACAGTAATGAGTAAGTAAGGAAATATTAAATTAAATATGGAAATAAGGAAGTAATAGGTAAGAAAAAATACAGTAATGAGTAAGTAAGGAAATATTAAATTAAATATGGAAA
>JAVFBX010194524.1:0-13107 GCA_034783855.1 Mopalia kennerleyi
TTTTATTTGTTAATACGAAAATTCACATTATTAGCCTGCATTTAGTGAAACAATTATACAAAAATTCCAATTAGAAGGCCTTAAATTTTAAGTTTGAAAATTGTGATTCAGTTCATTGTCAGTGTACAGCCAGATGGTTTCTGCCCGAATTCTAGCATTTGATTTTTTGTCGATAGGCAATTTTTCAACCCTGTTTTCTCGAAACCTGTTTGATTTACAACCCTAAAATTTGACATGCTTGATGATGACATATTAAACTAAAAAATTATCATTCAAATTTTATAAATTCGTCCTAGTTCTCTTTTTATATTAATATTTCTAAAATTAATGATGAAAACTTGCCTTTTTTCATTAAAAGATGAATAATTACAAAAGTAAGCCGAACTTATAAAATTTGAAGGACTATTTTTTTTAGCTTGATATGTCTCTAATAAGCATGCGAAATTTCACGCGTGTAGCTAAAACGGTTTTCGAGAAAACAGGGTAGAAAAACTGCTCATTACTTTACAAATATACATACATATTAAAGATTCAAGATTAAATTCATTGACACATAAAATATTTTTAAAGAGTTTAGGAAATATTCTTCTATAAAATTGTGCAATTCCGGAAAGATAAAGATTTAATATCCAGTTAGACATGCTTGAAGACAGATGCAATTTGTTTTTACGAGACAGACTAGTTTAAAGTAGACCAGTTAATGTCAGCCTACGCATTCTATTGAAATTGATTGTAAATTGATTATAAAAGGGTCATGCCCTTAGCCTTCATATTGTTTCGAGAACAGAGGATCCAAAAATCAATGCCACTACAACAAAATCAATATTACCTTCAGACTTAATCATTTAAGTAACAATTAAAGAAAGATTCTTGTCATTTCCATGTCCATTTAGATGCACAATACAAAACTATGTTTCTTTTCCAAGCATAAAATAATTTATATGACAAAACTTTTCCATTTTAGTGTAGGTTTAACAAAAAAAAAACCCACACTGGAACATGGATGCTATTATATGTTACAGAAGTTTGTGTTTTTACAAATTTCATTCTTTTAGAGTTAAAAATGCATGGACTTGATTGATTGATTGGTGTTTAACTTCATGCCCAAGGGTATTTCACTTACTTGGTGGCGGTGCATCCAACAATAACTATAATACTAACACTATCATAAAGCGTTGAGTGTTTTGCTCTGTTGGGAAATTTTTGTTACTCCAAGTCTACTTAAAGCAGTATTTCTATACTTGAAACATACTGCCCTAAACCAGAGGGTGTGAAGCTCTGTTTAAATTTACAGCATCCTGACATTCTGTGGACATCATGTGAATATATTAATGATCAGTATTGTGGCAGTATGAAACATCCCTAAGATCATCCCCCATGTTACACAGAGATGGCCACTCTGGAACTAAACTATTAGAGAATTTTTATATGAAGAAGGCATTGAATCGTGTGAATATAAAGAGGTGATGAAGATGTGTTGGGCTGCTGTCAACACAATTATTTTAACCTAGATATTATTGACACAGATCACTGGTAGGAAGGCACTGTACCTGATTTAAAAGCAGTGTGGGACAATTGTAAATATTGACAATGGTGTAAACCAGGCAGCACTGTTTACCAGTGTATAAAGTGTAAATTGAACAAGCTGGGAAATCAAGCCACTATAAAAGACATAGATGATAATGGTTTGGGATCAATAAAAGAACAAAGGCCTGTCTACATACAGAATAACCCCTATAACATCAGAGAGCAGAGAAATCCTCACCAGGCTATGGTCCTACAGTGAAAACTGATATGTCATCTGGCTTTTATAAGTCAAATACATTATAAAACATTTATTATAGTCAATTTAATATTTCTGCACTGATACTTATTAAGTGATATGTCATGTGACTTTTATACTTAAACAAGTCAAATACATTATAAAACATTTATTATTGTCAATTTAACATTTCTGCACTGATATAAACTGATATGTCATGTGACTTTTATATGTAAACAAGTCAAATACATTATAAAACATTTATCATAGTTGTCTAAATATTTTTGCACTGATTATAAACTGATATGTCATGTGACTTTTACATCTAACAAAGTAAACACAAACATAATTTTTATGTTTTTAATATTTCTGTTGTTTGACTATGCTTTTGTTTTCTAAGAAATCTGAAAACCACTTTAAGCCATGAATGTAAACACCATGTCAATCATATCTTCATTAATCAGCTTTCGGTTATGATTTTTCAAGTTACAACACCATACATGTTCTGGGCATATATACAAGCATTTAGCTGAATGTGTGCTTTTTTTAGCCCTATACTGTTGAAACCTAAGAATTTCCACTCTGGATGATTTGCATTGTATAAGCATATGGTGATGGAATCTTTAAAACATAACTTAGATCAGAGAAAACCATTTACCTGTTTTGATTGTTTGTTTGTTTGATTGGTGTTTTACGTCGTACTCAAGGGTATTTCACTTATATGACAACGGAGACAAATACAAAATGTACAAAAAGATCAGCTTCCTGTTCCCCTTTAGCTTTGAGAACACCAGAGTAACAGAAAGCTGTTAGTTAGTGCATGTTTATGAAATATGCAAAATATTATAGAAATCCACCTGAAGCATTAAGAGGCATTGCAATGACAATACATAAGGTTTGTGAGGGATCGGTGTTTAATGCCATTCATGGATATATAAAGATAAAATGGCAGTCACATAAAAATGTCCAAATACTGGCTTTTTTGTAAAATGATTGTTCTAGCAATCCTTAGCAAATAGAGAATGAGTGCTCTGAGAAAACCCTTAGCATATAGTACTGGGTTAATCTCTTGGAGCAGTTGTCTGACAATAGACCTACATACTACTACTACAGACCCACACATGGTTCTCCCACATATATAGAGACCTGTAAACAGAGCTGCTGATAAACCAGGTGTCAGATATGTGTAAAAACTAACAGAAATGTACTTTTAATCTCATCTGAGGATGAATTATCAAACTTAAAGTACATTAAATCCCAAGAAGCATCAGTATATGTTACATCTTGGACAGATCAAACTGATATAAGACGTAAAAGTACATTATTAATCATGGTTCTTTCCAGTGAGGCCTAAAAAAAAATGCTGTGTTTCCTCTAATGGCTTGAAAACAAAATGGGCTAGGCAGGCAGGAATTTTTTTTTTACTTTGTCAATTTTGTACATTGTACAAAAAGAGTAGATATCAAATAAAACTGATATAGATGCTTGCATGACCGAAAAACATTACAAAAAACGATTTTGCTACCAAATGTGCCAGGGTCAGTCGGGTTAGAGGAAACAAACGTTTTTTTTAGGCCTTTTTTTAGTCAGTTCTACCTTTGGTTGATATTCCATAAAAAAGATGCTGGTTCATATTGTAAATGATAAAACTGATCAGTTAATAGGGGTTTTATGCTGCACTAATTAAGTATATTTCCTCTATATGACAATGGTGTAATGTAGCTGTGACCGACACCAGCACAACTATAACATTGTGAAAAGTTTAGCTTTGTTCGGCAGTGCTAAGACTACTATGCTACACTACAAACAAATGCCCTTAGCTATAGGCAAACAAAATCAATAAATAAGGACAGTGATTTTTAAGATAATTAAAGATGTTGATGGACATACTACCAGACTGCCATTATGGTTCAAGATGTCCTCCCTTAAGTAACAGTGTTTGCCTTAGAAAGTAAGATGCAATTATATTTCTTAGCCAATATGAAAAAATATAATTTCACTAATTTTGGAATAAATAATACTTAGGCTTCAATATAATACAAAATATTTCAATTTAATTGTTAAAATCAGCTGAAATTTGACCAGGTATTCTTATCGGGTAAATTGAAGTCACTGAAGTTAATTGATTTTATCATGACACTATTTTCACACAAACATATCCTAATACAGTTAATAAAACCGAATAAAGACATGATGAACTATTTAATGATTTCCTCATCAAAAACATATAAAATACGGTAGTTACATTGACAGAAGTTCAATGAATACACTTATCTCCAAATTACACGAGTATATGATTATAACTACAATGTGCCTTGACATCTTCCTAATAATTCTACACATAAATATAAATTACAGATATTATTCTCTCATCATCTTGCAGTGTACTCATTCTGTAAACGTGGTGATACACGATTAATTCCTAAAAACCTATGTCATAATATTATAATGCATGCCTTAGTAGTTAGGTTTGCCTGGTATAAGCAGCAATTAGACGATTGTTTGCTTGTGTGATTGGGATTTATCATAGCACTCAAGCATATTTGATTTAAATGTTGATACTAGGCTATAAAGTGTTGATTTTCAAACAAACTGTGATGGATGTCTAGTTAGTACAGCAAAGAATATTGCCTTCCAGGAAATACAAATGTCCTCAATACATATTTTATACAGTTAAAGTACCGACCCCTGCAAATGTCATCGCATTTTAGAAGCCCCACAATTTTAGAAGTTTAATTTCTTAATGCCTGGGTGTCATTTTGAAGCATTTTCTGATGTGTATTCTGACTAATCCAACATAATGTTTATTGTTATCCCCAAAATATAAAAAAAAAAATTCTTTACATAAGCAATAAATTAAATGTTTTTCTTTTTTTTTCATTTAGAATGTTGAAGCTTTTAGGTTGTTTATTGGATTGGGGTTTAACGTGGTACTCTGACAAGGGTATTTAACTTAGATGAAGACGGATTGTCAACTTCACAGTGTTCTTTGCCTAATTTTGGTGGAAAACCAGGAGGAAACCATGTAAAAACCACCCCCACGATTGCCAGAGCCACATCATGTGACTCACTCATATACCTGCTTATTGACAGCGGTATCCTGTGAACGGTACATTGAAGTAGGATTAGTAAAATACGCATTGCATAATAAAAACATGCATAATGGATTCAATTTGAGCCGTCTGGTTTATGGCTTGAGTCTATAAACTCTATCTAATCATGTAACAGTCTTATACAAAGCTCACAATAGACTGCCACTCACATGGAAACTGAACGTAAACAGGAAATAAACAATTGAATGCTGGCATTATTTTCAATCCAATTTGTTTGCCTCCAACAGAATCAAATGGCAATCATGATCCGGTCCCAACACAATGACAATAACATTCATTATGTGTTCTGGATTGTGTTGTATATAACAAAAGATACCACAATTTATCATAATTGACATCAGACACACTGAAATGTTACACTAGATGTCATATTGAAGTATGTTGATTTCAATCGTCATTAAAGTGAAACCCAGAGGGGACCATGGTCGTTTCATATTTCACCTTCTACAATGGACACATGTATATAGTGGACGGACACATGGCAATTCTGCTTACATTTCTAGCTGTCAGTTTGTAAACCAGAGTATACCAGATTCTATGGTCTATATCGACAGTACCTTTAAAGAAATGTAGAGTGACTAATTTGATGACAATTGACCAGCCAGCATACTCAGGTTTCTGGTAGACAGTAATTTGATGTCAGTATGCCCAGGCTTCAGATCTAGTCCGGGGTCCAGCCTCGGAGGCTCCACAATCCCATCATCTTGGAATACTAAACAGTTAACGTAGGCCTACATACATTCCAGCTTCTTGCTATACTTCTAAGAATTAATCAGACTGGCAAACGGCTGTTGGTCAATTTAAACCGATGAACCATCTGATGATCCTCTTAAACTCCCAGAGACAAGTTCCTGAATAGATCTTTATCTTGAGTTGTTATGGGTAACCTAAACATATGCCGCAGCTATAGTTATTGATCTGGGGCTGGTTGTTTGAAGAGCTTTAAATTTAATCTGCTATTAGAGGAGTCATGCCATGTAGAAAGTCTATCACTAACTCGGTATTAGCAATTTAATCTGGTGTAAGTGGCTAATCGTCTTTCAAGCAACTGGTTCCTGTTGAAAGAAGGGATCTTTGCTAAAGTTGAAATTAAGTTCCAAGATAACATCATGTCCCCAGTACCAGTCACCATGGTATTTAAACTTTGGGTAAACAAGGATTGCTTCTGGAACACCCAAGCATAAGTACATGTACACTCATGCTTTTAATAAATCATTCATGCTTCATTTTGATACAGTAAGGTGTACTCGTGATTATAGCATACTAAATTGTCACTGTTCTCTTGTTTCTGGTAGTGTTACTCACTGTATTGGTCACTATATGCAATAAAACAAAAATATGTACAGTATGTGTTTTGTTTGTTTGATTGGGATTTAATTAACATCGTACTCTAGGCTATTTCACTTACATGACAACAGATAATCCACTTCACACTGTTCTTTGCCTAATTATTGGTGGAAAACCGAGACGAAACCTCGCAAAAGCCACCTCAGAGATTGTTGGGGCCATATCATGTGACTCAAGAATATACCCGAGAGTGGACAGACAGACTCAATCTTGTGAACAGTACATCGAGGTAGGATTAGTAAATGCACATGCTAACCACTAAGCCATGGACATGGGCTTGTACAGTATATGTGAGGAGTGTTTGTACTGTGTGATAAAATTAGCTCAAGGACATCAGTTCAGCACCTGTTAAACAAGGACATTTTCACCATTTGTTAGCGGGATAAAGCACATTTGAAGCAAGGAATCCAGAAAGATAAAACTAAGTGAGAGTTTAAGGAGTCTTAGTCTACATGTAAGAAATAACAGATTAACATAAACATAGCGGTATATTTATGTGACCAGGATAGAACTTAAGGAGCTGGTTATTTACCCGTTTATTGGCCTGATAACATTTAGGTATCTTCCAGGAAATCAGCAGTGCTTGGAAACGTGTGACCCAGATAAGGTTTTATACAATTACAGGGATGTAGGTGTATGTTGGCCAGGTTCACCAAAGAGAGAAATCTTTGCCGGCTCTCAGTCCTCCACAGACTCCCCACACATATAATGTACCTTGGCATTGTCCTCAGAGGGAGTATAGATTTTCCTGGCAGGTCAATGGGTGGTTATAAGATAGCAGGTAAAGCTTAATTGAATCCTTATTGTTTGTCAGTCTTTTGATGTAGTACTTCCAGAAGTCAAAGAGACTTTGATAGGGAACTAGCAAACATAGAAATCAAATAATACACAGACAATTCCTCCTTATATTCCACCAATCTAATGCCTTTGCCAATACTCAATCTCCTTGATTCTTTCAACTCTTCTGATTAAGCAGGACTTATAAAGACCTAAAATGCCATCGATCAATTCAACGACAGGATGGCTTTATAAACTGGGACATCGTTTTTCCCACTTTTATGAACAGTACACAGAAAAAACATCGTTACAATTTCTTTTTATTCCAATATATTGGTGCCAGTCAAGGTTTCTAATTGAGCTTATTTTAGATAATTTTGCACAAATCAAACTTCAAAAGCTAGAATGACATGAAAATAGCCTTATATAATGCCTTTGTGGTTAAGTTTTATATTGATTTTGCTGATAGAAACTTTTTATGATCCAGCCTAAAATAGAATTAATTTATGTAGTTATTATTGAAAATAAACTTCCAAGATTAATTGACTGATTGGTTAGTGTGTATCATGTGGTTAGTAGTATCTTACAAAAGGATAATAATGTACTCCAATTTTGTAGCATAACTTAACACTTGTCCAGTTGCCTAGGACAAGTAACACATTTCTGGGCAAGTCCATTTCAGGTCTCAGTTGCCCTGAATGACAAGCGCTTGTTTACGTTTGTAAATTATTATAGCCATAGAACAGTATATATTTTCTTTATCAAGAATACATGCTCTATTTTAAAATGCTTGAATATCACTGATATAAGCGACTTGCCACATGCAAAGAGTCAGTTATGCCACATGCAAAAGTATTAAGTTACACTCACACAGCCAATTAATGTTAAATGTTTGCAATGTTGCAAAATCTATAAAAAAAAAACATTTCTGTTAAGAAAATTAGTTATTTCTTATTCTACTAAGGATATTCAAGTAGAACTTTTAGAGCATTCATTAAATATCTTGGTAAAGAACTAAAAATGTTCAAGCTTCATTATTGTTTGTATTTCCAGAAAATATAAAATGAAATCATCAATAAATGCGGGACACGACTTTTTTAAAATTAGGTTTTGAAAAAGAGGATTCGAAAAAAGGACTATATGTATAAACATAACTATATAGCTACTGTTTAACAGGAGAATGCAATCAGGGGTCTTGATCAGATTGTTGGCTTATCTTTTCCTCATCAGCATGGCAGTCTTCAGGGCATACTACCTACAGAGAGTTGATGTTTTAATAAAAAAAAGTCTGATATTGCGCGAATTTGATTGTCTTGACACTTAAAAAAGAATTGAGGAAGAGAAAACGGGATAGAGCCTGAATAGAATTGAACTCAAACATTGCAAGATGCCACTGAGAGTGATAACATGCACACGATTTAATGTTTAGCAATTTAGTCTTCAAATAGAAAAGCTCTTTTTGGAGCATATAATTCGACACAGTCATAAAGAAATGCTGACCAAAATAATGTATATGTGAAAACTTAAAAGACCTTTTTTTGTGTAATTCCTGTTTATGTTTAGTGCCAAATGTACTAAAGAAAGATAAGCACTCTCAGAAGAACGCATGGCTTTTTTTTTATTTCTGGTAATACTGACAAATCGGGATTCTTACAAGCCACCTGGGTAATGACTAAAAGCTGACCTAGACATCTTAACTAACCCTGAACCCAATTATCGCTTGAATTATTGATTAGAATGACCATTAGCTAAGTGTAAATCCATATGTGGAAAAGTTTGGTGGCTTCAGGTTACAAATAAGGAGTGAGTAGGTTTGCTTGTTTGACCGGGTCCTAATTAATGCTGTACTTAACAATATTTCACTCAAATAACAGTGTTTCAGCCTGATGCATTTGTTTGTTTAATTGGAGTTTAACGCCATATTTAATGTTATTTTACTCACATCAAGGCGTGCCAGCCTAATGACTGAAGGAAACAACCCTTGATGCCGCTGGCAAGATGCAAAGACAAGACAAGATTATATACAAATACAGGAAAATCTCAGAAAATAAATCGAAGACATACATCACAAGCACATCAATTTCAAGTTGCCCCTTAGCTCTGAGAGCACCAGCCCAATGGATGAAAGAACCCACTTTCAATGTCACTGGCAAAGCACAAACGCAGGACTATCACAAGATGCAATACAAATACATCACAACCAGATCGGGATCAAGTTGCCGATTAACTCCTACAGTTCCGAGAAAGTTCCTCCAACCATTGACTTAAATACGGCTAATGAGACAAGAAGTATTCTACTGAATAGTCAATGATTGTAAAGTTGGAATAAAAAGTAAATTTAGTGGTTAGTTTCTGTATATTTTCATGGCTATAATGCCCCGCGTATTGCCAAATTAGAACGACACGAAGCAAATACATGTTATCACACCAAAGCATGGTATTAGATATATAAAATAGCAAAACACAGATCCTATTCCTCTCCCTTAAACTCAAGTATCCCCAGGACAACAGAAACTTTTCAGTTGTATCTGAAAGCAGATGTCTCACCGATGGAATAAGCCTTGAGCTGCTTGCATACAAAAACATACTTGTGCTGTATACATAATCTATCCTAATGGGTATTCATTTATATTTCATCTATATCAACATTCCCTAAATAAACAAGATAAAAGAAATGAGAAAGTGTAAATCATGTACCCTTTTTAGGCATAAAAAACACCCCAAACATACATTACTGCTGGGATCCAAAACTAGCTAAGAAAGGTAACCAACAGTAGGACCTTGGAAATGGGGATTGTTTGTGAATTGCAATTTTTGTGTATTTTTTGTAATACATACATGTTTACTTGAAAAGTAATAATCAAAATAAAACCTGTCAAAAATAAGCTTCAATACTAATGCCCTCCCGAAACATGGAAAAACAAAAATGCTTGGTCTGTTAACTGGTAAAGTAGATCAATTTTGAGTTTGGTTGAAAAAGTAGGGCATTTTCTTTGTGTGGTGTGTTTTTAGATTCATTATGTTCATGCCTGAAGTCCATCTCCGTAAGTTCTAGCATATGTAGTTATCGTAAAAGAGATGATAAGGCTTATTATTTCAAGGGCTACTCTTTACATTTCAGTTTTATTTCATATGCTCTACATGTAGCTCAAGTTCAAGTATATTTATAGTGCCCTTATAAAAAACTAGGGTGATATATATATATATATTCATAAGAAATTGTTGATTGGTTGATAGATTATTTAACATTGTACGTCGTGCACAAGGCTATTTCACTTCTATTACAAAGTGCCCTAAGCCACCATTATATATTTCAGAGATATTAATAACTTTGGTCATTTCCATTATGTAAAACAAGACAAGGTTTCGCTCATCTGGGAAAGGGTTAATAATAATTCTTGCCCTAAAACCCCAAACCTTGCACTAAATCTAACTCTAACCATACCCCTAAACGTGGCACTAAAATTGTATCATATTTTACTTTCTGAATGACTTCATAAAAAACACCCCCATGATCGTTGGATCAGTAAAATGAAGGAGGAATAGTAATTCAACACGTTTACCATTCTAATGAAATCTTCGGTGAATTTTAGCGGCTATTAAGTTACTAGGCTTTAGATTATTAAACAAAAAGATAATTATTAATATACAAAATAAACCTTACTGACATGACGAACCCATGCAGTTCACAAACTGAAATAAAGGGGAAATGGGATTAAAATGATTAAAACTGCAAACAAAAAGAGAATTATTAAAATACACAAATAAACGAAGAAAGGGCACAGAAGGAAGTCAAACCTAATCAGTAGCTCCTTTGAAAAGGTATAAAAGTTTTCTGTAAGAGATCATTGGACATTTCGGTAAAAGACTTCTGAACAAATCGACCCACAAAATGGCAAATGGGTTGAACATGTTGGAAAACCAGCAGAACTATATCTTTCTTTGAGCAATAGCCTAGTCCTGATTTAAAACCTAATAGAACAGCCTTTCAAATGTTGTAATCCTGTTTTTATCTTTATACATTTACGATGTAAAGCCGATAATTAAGTATTTATTCTGGGCTGAAGGGACAAGCAAATTTCACAATGCAATTATCTTAAAACAATGTGAATATACTAATGTAAATTGTTATCAACTTTTGCTTTACAGTGAAACCATTGATCGCTTTACCATCGACATGTCAGTTATTGCAGACTAAATAAATACGATCAAACATGTATACATCAGCAAGAATAGGTGAATAAACTGTCTCAATTTGGTTTACTACCGTTAAACAATAATACCACCTCTACAGAATCAGATCTTTAGATATATAGTTTTTGCCATCTCAAGATATAACACCAACATTCATGAGGCAGATGTTAATACCAGTATGTATTTAAGATCAACTGTTTTTGCAGTCAAACGAGATATGTATGTGTAGCATAAGCTATCACCAGGCACATGTGTGTACCATTGAAACAACTGAATAGGTTTAACAGTATTACAGACAAAAGAGGAAACATCAGGTAATAATAGTCAAGCACGCATATGTGACAGCCTGGTTGAAAACAATTTGAGATTCACAAATATGTTGATATGTGACAGTGAATAAGGAGAGAGGCTGATTCCAGAAGAGCATTTGATCTGACAGTCACCTTCCGTAAAGATTTCAAACTCTCCGGATACGCCGGTCAATGGCCAACAGCTACACATCCATTGCAATATTAGCTCCTTTCAAATGCCACCAAACTTCTACATACTTTTTCTAACAGGCTGCTTTCTTATTATCTGAATGGCTAAAATAAAGATAAGACTCCATGTTGGGTTAGCTTGTATACCCTCAATAAGTTAAAATTCTGCCCATATAATAATTACTTTAGAAATTCGTTTTTAGGACTTGGATATTGTGTTTTGGAGACAGATGATCAATTTTTCAATTACATAGTATCAGAATTCTCAAAAAAAAATTGTTTGTTTAGATGATATAATACTTTTACAACCAGCAAACGGGTAACAATTATTTCTAAAGGAAGTTGAAGGTGATTACAGTATTGTAAGTACATCTGGTTTGCTAACCTTTTCCAGAGGCTGTAGAACAGCAGTTTGTATAATACATCCTGAACTAAATGTTAACCCTGACATAAAAAACATGATACCTCCAAAACATTTAGGGAAATAGATACAAAGTACATGTATACATGATTGATTGATTGATTGATTAGTGTTTTACGCCACATTCAGCGATACACATGCCATACAAATGATACTCAACACGTGGACATGTCAGTTAACAATAACATTTACAATTTCTCAGAATAAAACTGCACCATAAACGATAATACATATAAGGCCAAGAAGTATTGTAGGATTTTTTCTGTTAATATCAAACAGTGTCAGACAGTGTCTCACCAGATGCAAACAATGTCAGTACCAGAATCTTAAACAGAATCCTCGTAAACAGATCATTTTAACACCTGGCCATTTGTGTCTGAACAGAGACACAAATGACAATTAAGACAGGCCCGACTCTCATGTTACACCTGCTCTGTGTTTGTACCCCTACCTATTTCCATAAACGAATGAAAAGGCAGGAAATTGTCTGGGAAGAACTGGTAATTATCATACACCAAACTCTATTAAACCTGGTCCTGAGACGCCACAATGTTACATGTGTTCTGGTCAATTAGCTACACCCTGTGAGTTAAAGTCGGAGTAGGGTTCCAAATGAGACCACTGTTTTCCTGAAGGCTATTAAAGCAACCTTGTGTTCAACTCATTATTAAGTCTAGACTTATCTACCACAAAACTGCCCATTACAAAAGACGGAATAATACAATGCAATTGAATTTGCTTTCTGACATTATTACATTAACCCTTTTGAAAGTGATTTATTAATACATGTACCACAAATGTAAGAACCGACATTACACTTAAAATAAATATTTTATAATGATACTGTGATGATGTTGTGACAAACAACAATGCACTGCATTTACGGAACCAATGCAACTATTGGTAATAATATCAAAACTTTCTGGTATGAAATGTGTTAGCTACTGAGTTTAAACAGTTCTAATCGTGTAATTGGCCCGCGGAAGATCTCTCGCGGACCTAAATCATGAATTT
>JAVFBX010194535.1:0-23688 GCA_034783855.1 Mopalia kennerleyi
AACAAGTCATACATGAAAAAGGAACAGTCTTTTGTTGAAATGTGCTTTTACCCTAGAAACGGGTTTGTTTGATGTGTTTTTTTTTTTTTTAAACACAAACCCGCGGAGTACTTTAGTTCATTTCCACGCATGCTCACAAAACAACCAGCAGTTAAAATTAAACGCTATATTATTGCTTCCATTCACCTCCGAGATAACTGTATACCGGTACGGATTTTACGTTATACGGTTGTAAACCTTGGACTTTGACCTTGTGATCGAACGTGAGCGTATCACATGTCAATCTTTACTAGATTTGTTGTTCGTGTCTCTCTCTCTTTTAATCTCTGTCAACGGGGATTAGCGCTGCCGATTTCGGCACAAGGTGTCGCTGAACGCAATGCGGTCCCAGTAGTTGTCTCCTTTGTTCAATCTCGCTTCTGTTATATATAAATTATTAAAAGATATGGGGATGTTCTTTATTATCGCTCACTTATTTTATTTTAATGAAAAAGTGTAAAAGGATTTGTTGTGATTGTATTACAATCGAGGAGAAAAATCAGTTAAAATGCATGTAAATAGTGCATATTTACCGGTATCTGCTTCTGCAATATACGAATAGACATTATGTATGTGTTATTAGAACGCTCTAACCGTCCAACACTAAAAACCTTTTATATTTCAAATTTGTTTTTTTACTTTTTGAGCTATGTTGGTATATAGGCCTATACTTAATGTAAGCGAAAACCCCCTTGATTCGGCGACAGGTGGCCAGGTTTAGATAGTCAATCATGAAAATTTTATGCATTTGTGAATTCAACAGACATAATTAACGTCACGAAAACCACGAAAAACTCCTACCTTAATTTTAAAATTTTATTATATCCTTTGACATTGTTGATAATCTACAGGTATTCATAGCGTACGTTGTATTGAATTCACGTTGCATGAACAGCTTTACTCAATTTCATTTTAAAAAATGGTTCATTTTACAATATTATATAGTTTAGCAAAACTCACAGAATTGTAACCATTGTATTTTTACATCGGGTGACCGATGTCAAGCCGCTACTAACTTTGTTGTTCTTCTTCTTGTGGACAGATTTCATCAACTCGCTAAGGCTCCGTTATTCGTCATCGGATCGGGTTGAAATTTGGTGGGTGTATGAGTAGATACTAGTCGATCCTCTGAGCCCTTTTTTGGATTTAGGTCCTAATTAATGAGTAATTAGCTAATTAGTTATCAATTTTCAGATGTTCTCGGATCCCGGCTTTATGGGTATCAGATGAAAGGGCATGGATACTATATTGCTTTCCTAAGGTCCTACTTCCGATTCGGGCCTTCGTTAAGTAGTAATTAGCTAATTAGTAATCAATTTTCAGATGTCTTCGAATCTCGGCTTTATGGGTATCGATTGAAAGGGCGTGGGTAGTACATTGACTTATCACGGTCTTTCTTCCGATTTGGGCCCTCGTTAATTAGTAAATAGCTAATTAGTGATCAATTTTCAGCTATTCTCGAATCCCGGCTTTATGGGTATCAAATGAAAGGGCATTGATAGGGGAAAGCGGGGCAAAACGGAAACCTTAACTTCAGGGCCTTTCAAACACTTAACGTCATGCTCATATACTAAAACAAAAATTTAGCTGTCAAAAAGACATGCGGATCTCCCTTATTGGCGATTTTTGACAACTTTTCCCCAGTAGAATTTAAAATATAGACCATGCGGAATATTTTTTTTAGAAAATCCGATATTCCCCATGGCGTGGGGCAAAACGAACACGGGGTACCGTTTTGCCCAGCTTAAAAATTCGCGGTTTAGTGCATAGTCACGTGGACAGAGAATTAGGACATGGGAAAATGCGGTTACTATGAAATTACTATGTGAGTAGTTTATCACATTCAGACCAACAATTAAACACTTGAACAATATATGCAGTAAAAATAAGAAAACAAAATAAGGGAAAAATCCCAAACTTTTTACGATACTCAAATAAATTTGTCAAAACTCTGATATAGCAAACTTTGAAACTGATGATTAGACGAACAAGTATACCACAAAATCAAAAATATTATACATGATAATGGTGACTAGTAAGTTAGGCGACAATGACGATGATCATCAATGCCAGCAAAAGATGTATGAGCCCACTGCAACCCATCTTCCCTAGGCAAGGCGGAAAAGAAGACCATTGCATAAAGCCTCTTCTCCTTTTCTACCTTGCCTTCTACAACAGCAACTTTCGGATGACCTCTCTTTACCCCACTCAATTAGACACATAATTTACAGTGGCGCCACACTTCTTTAATGTCCACTTTGGTTAGCAAACAGTTTTATGATTGGTTATTGCATTAAGGGATTTTATTGCATTAAGGGTATGCACAAGGAGTACATCCACACCAACTGGTAAACAATTGCGCAGCGGTTCAGTTGTAGCGCCAGACGTGGGAACAAAAGGAGCTTCCGCACCTGTTATTCAAACTGCACCAGAAGTATATTAAATAAAATATTAGAGCAAAATTCGAAAACTCTAATGGCTCTACAATTACAAACTGACAGGACAAATCACACTAAAACACCTTAGTTGTCGTCTATCCCACCACCTACACCATATAGTGGAAGAATTTCGGAAGATTTGATACAATTTTTCCTTACTTTCGGAATTTATGCTCAAGTTATGTCTTGGAATGAAATAACAATGGGAAGGCTGTTGTTTATGTACATGGTCGGTGCAGCTCAAGATTTTATTTTAACATTGAGCCAAGAAATTAGAAGTGACTACTATCTTCTAAAGAAGCATTGATCAAGCGATTTGATTCGTCTGACAATCGCTGGATAACGGATAATGCTATTTATACACGTGAACAGTTGCTCGGGGAATCCCTAGATAGCTACATTAATGATATTTTATTCGTATTTATAAAAGTATTAAATCATGTGTCCAGTTCAATAATGAAACATCACAGTTTTTTATGTGCAATATCGGTCTAAGACAAGGGGAGAATCTTTCGGCCATACTTTTTGCTCTCTTCATGAACGACCTCGAGTTCTATTTACAATCGAATAACTGTAATGGTGTTAAATCACAAGACTTTGATAACAATTTAACATCTTTATTAAATCTTATTGTCATCCTTTACGCAGATGACACAGTTATCTTAGCACACAATGAGGCGGACTTGCAACACAGCTTATCAATTTTTCATAGGTACTGTAACGTATGGAAGATCACTGAAAATTGTGGTATTTGGAATTCGTATTCCTGATAGTTTTCGTTTTTATATTGACATTGACCAAATAGAAACTGAAAACCCCCCAGATATTTAGGTGTGTTATTTAGTCAGTCTAGTAGTTTTGCCAGCGTTATAAAGCGATATACGCGAGCGTGACAAAAAATTAGAACTTGCAGTAACTGTTTGACTCTCTAATTGTTCCCATCTTGTTATATGGTTGCGAAATCTGGGGGTTCGAAAGTCATAATTGAAAAAGTACATTTAGATTTCCTTCGATCTTTACTTTGTGTCAGAAAGAGTACGCTATGTTATATGATATGCGGAGAGCTGGGCCGATATCCGCTTTCTGTGTTAGTTAAAACAAGAGTTGTATCTTTTTGGAATCATGTAAACTGTGGTGCACATAAAGCAACAATTGCTTCCACAATGTATATACTATTTATGGTCGATTGTAGTTATAATATATACTGACATAAGTGGTTAAATTTCGTCAAAAACATTTTTCAAACGACTGGTATATGTTTAATGTTTGGTTAGACCAACATGTTGTTATAATACCTGGTCTCAGACAGAAAATTCAAGGTTGTCTAATTGATCAGTTCAAACAGGAATGGTTTGAATCTATTTCTATATCATGAAGGGTATTTTTTTTATAAAACCTTAAATCCAATCTGGAATTAGAAAAATATTTAACTTGTTTACCTAACAATTTAAGAATATGTTTGTAAAAATTTAGAACCGCAAACCATCGGTTGCCTATCGAGACTGCATGGTCGGTGGGAAAATGTCCCAAAAGAGGAGCGTTTATGCTACCTATGTAACCTCCAAGCTGTTGGCAATGAATTGCATTACCTCCTTGAATGTCCTTTCTTTGAACAGAGTGGATCTGTTTATATTCCCCGGCACTATTTTACATTTCCATCTGTCCAGAAGCTGGGTGTTTAAGTGTCCAATAATCATACCCCAAGGTTATTAAAAGTTTCTAAGTTCATTAGTATTATTTGTAAGCGTTTTCGACGTGACATCAACTGAGATTAAAGCTATGCCTAGCTAATGTAGTACTCAATGCTTGTTAAATCGGCAAGGTATGTTTATTTTTACTGAATAATTTGTATCCTCATATAGGCCTTTACCACAATTTGTGGTCTGAGTTGTAATAAAGGAATTTGAATTGAATTGAATTGAGAATAAATGTTTTATACAAACTACTTATGCCCCACAGCAGGAACGAAATTAATGATGCCGACGTCACTTAAATTCCAGAGTTAAGAGTAAAATACATTTTAAAAAATTATGTATTCAAAAAAACGAATGCAATAGATAAAATTCTATTTCGTCTTTTTCATTGGCGGTTTTCTCCGCTATCATTCTGCTTAATTTTCACAATTTTAATCGTTTATTTCTTTTGAAATTTGGCACAGAATATCATAAAGCCATTATGTAAAAAACAGCCATGCAGTTTTTTAATATTAATTTTCCTTTCGAAGATATTAAGCAAATATTTTTTGAAGGGCGGATTTTTATAGATTGACTATAAAACGAATATAAGTAAACTTTTAAGCACAATCGTTATTTTTTTTCATTTTATAATATGTAGCGAAATGTAAAGTGGTCATTTTGTAATCGATAGGTTTAGGAAAGATCTTTCTAGAGTCTCAGAACAAGAAAACAAAATTTGTGGCTCTCTATTTGCAGAGTTTTGTATCTTTAATAGTCTTTCATACAATGCAGCTTTATTTAGAGATACGGAGTTTGAGCGCACATAACTGTGTCATTTCAAGTTTGTTCACATACCGGCTTTTTGGGTTCAATTAGCACTGTCCAATGATATTCAGTATACTGAAGTCCTGCACATTTTATGCGCCAAACGAGACTTTAAATCTCCCATTAATTTAAAAAAAAGTACTGTTACTTTCACTTTTTAAGCATGTTAACACGATAAAAGGATACAGAATTTATTCGATTGGGATATCAAACCTTTATTCAACCGGTAAGTCTACTTAATTGAAGATTTGCGCACACTGGAGCCCCATCAAAGCGATCTCCATTTCTTTGCGCTGGTTCAATGCGTCGGGACGGGATTTTAATAAATTAACCTACTGTGGAAAAAGAAGCAAATTTATTCGGTTGGGTTGAAGTATCCGTTTGCGCAAAACTGCTCTTTATTTCATGAAGTATAGCGTTAAGTAAAGCCCCTTTGTATAGGTTTGTCTACAGTTTCATAATTCTAGTATTTAGCGTTTGTCCTTTGTTATCCGTTGTGTCATGTGTGCGTATACCAGAGGAAACTTATTGCTCACGCGAAGAAGAACAAACGATATAAAACTCCTAGTCTGCAACCATCGGTGTGTTAATAACTCTACCGGCTGTCACCAGTATTCTACATTTAACGTTTCGTGGCTTTACGATGTGTTCCGAAGGATGGTTGTATTGACTTACACATATCTAAACAAAGATAAGGACGTCAAGATTCACTTTATTTTATTATTGCATAAACGATCACAGATGTAAAGCAAAACCATTTATTTACTGTGAAAAATCTTGCACAAAGCATCAAAAATGTAATAGAAAAAACGGATTGCATAATTAAAACGACAAAGATGGAAGGGAGAGAGCACAGTCACAACGTGTGAAGCGCCGAAATTTTATTCGATAAGAATGTGCTCTATATGTGGATGAATATCGTCTGGGTTTTGGTAATGGTTATATTTTACAGGTATAGAAAAAAGATTGTTCATCGACATATTTATCTGTGAAACATGTTTACAAATATAAACGATCAGTCAATAATGCAATTAACAACCACAGCTGTTGTGAGAAGCGTATCTGGAATTATTGGTCAGCGTGCAGTAGAACATAAGCGGGCTGTTGAATGAAGCTTAGTGCTGCCTGTTCAACTCACAAATACCCGGTAACGGTAACCTGATCTGTTTGTAAGGTATTTATAGTATGTGTTGTGATTGACTAAGCGGGACGTTAAACCCTCAATCGAACAAACAGAACAATATAACATTACATGCGGGATGACCAACTCGAAAGAGCAACCATCTGTTCCACACAGTCACATAATCTTCACAAAATAAAACTGAATCAATTAACTGATAAAAAAAGGCGGGTACTTTATGCTTCACACTAAACACGTTAACATGTAACCAGTTGACTCATTTGAATACCGCTAACCATGCAAATAATACAACTGTTACCAATTAAATGTTTTAGGTCTTCCATTATATGTAGAATCACAGCTGTTTGTGAGACAATCGACCGTACGCCGTGATGTACTACATCTCCAAAGCCCTTGAGTTCCACTGGTCAGTTTTGTCAAATAAACAAGTAGTGGAACCCCGAAAAAGTCGAACTCATTTTCTATCTCTATATTTCGGCATGTTATGTTGCCATCATCAGGAGTGAATTGGTGACAGATTTTCTTTCTTTATATACAGTAGAAGTCGGTTATACAATATGTATAACAATATTTATAACCACAACTCACAGGTGTTGGTAAAGCTTGGGCATTTAGGCTTTGCTGGACCCCTTGGTCGATTTTCAGGACACCCGATCTATTTAGTCCCTTATGCAGAAAAATGTAAAATTGTACCATGTATAAGTATATATTTATGGAAAGCTTGAATACTAGTTCTCAGGATAACATATTTGTGAATGTGGTGAAAATCCAATTATTCTTTTTAAAAATATTGCAAAATGAGTCAATGCCAACTCTAAAAAATAGGCTGCATTTTTCATGGTTCATTTCTCGATGTGCAATAACGTTAAGGTACAATAAACTAGTTGACCGAGTAGAAAAGGCATCGAACTAGTAAACAGTGCCTCATTTTTCAGTGCCTCTTTTTTTCTAGAAATGCGCCATGGAAAATGTAGTGTCTGCTTTAAACTGAAGAGCCAGAAATAAGCAATTCAAGTTTTGCTACTTGAATATATGATCACGAGAAAACTAAATTATAGGCTCCATTTTTACTTTTTGCAATTAGAATTTCGAATTATTTTGTTCACCAACATATACTTTAAGTATTTAACTTTTAATCCAAGCCATCAAAAAATGTCGGTTCATTTTGACCCAAGTGGTCCGGAAAGACACTAACGGTGAGTTACATATAAGGGGGTAATTTCAAGGTGAAGAGAAGAATATAAAACAATCAGCGTCTTATAGGAAGGGCCACAGGGTTGACCAGTGGTTTACTCTGTCAACAATGAGCGTCTTACTAAGCCTTACATTAATCAGGCCAGTCTATTGGGGATTTATCATTTAGTAAATCTGGTAGACTCAGCGTTGATCTAAAGTAACAATATTACTACAAACATTGAAATTTTACTGTTACCTGTTTTATTTTATTTTATTCTTAAAGCCAAATTCCTATCTGTTTTACCTATATACTCAGATTGGCAAACTGGACATGAGAATTTATAAACAACAGAGTTATTGCATTGTTTTAGGGTAACATATGTTGTGTTCGTAAACGTGCTTAAGATTTTAGTTTGCCATTGGATTCGGAAAACAGCTGGTTTATTTTACAGTTTTTATAACCTATGTGTGATTTGATAATCTATGAATTTTTGTCTTTTTCTTTTTCTTGACTTTGATGTGAAATGGGGCAAAACTGTTTTGATTATACGGGCAGTAACTGTTTTCTGAAAACCGTTCCCCACAAGAATCTCTTATGATATTATCAAGTTCTTTGGTGAGTTGTCTTAGATGACAGCATATCTTGTGCGAACGAGACACAAGTGTTCGTACCCACGTAACTTTTCTGAACCATGGGTCAAAACTATCAGAATGTACGAATTGGCCAGTGTGGGTGGGCTTACGGTATACAGTTATATAACCAGTTGCGATGCGGAGGTCCAGAAAGTAAACATTGTCATTATGGACAAATTCTTCTTCGAGGAGCACGATTTTTTAGAATGAACAGATTTAATCGTAGGCCTAGAAGTAAACCAATATATCAATAATAATAAAACATGATATCACATTTTGTATTTTAAAATGAAACTAAACATATAAGAAAATGGAAAATAATTGTTAATTTTGTATCTTTGTGGTATCTTTATTTAGGAAATAAAGCGTAACCTCGCCACTTCTCATTTAGGTAATATAATGTAACTCCGTCACTTGTAAGAAGTGATCCTCTGGCTATAAGGACAGTTTGTTTGTAAAGTTTCAATGCTCTCTCTAAGCACAGAAGGAAGATTCATTGGCAACATAATCATAACACTTGAAATTGTTTGGTTGTGCGAGTGTCCGTAATAGTTGAATATACAGCAACGCCAAATAAGTGAAATATCGTTAACCACGGCATAAAGTAACAACCCATTAATGAATTGATTTACACATATATAAAAACAGTGAGTTTAAAAAACCATAAGCCACCCTAGGTTTAGATCCAAAAAGTCTATTTCCCCTAGGTTACAGCTCAAACCCCTCAAAAATTAACATTTGCCCCATTCTGCTGATTCGGTCATATATCATTTGAAAAAATTAGAAAGGAATTCAATATACTCTGACCAGATGATTTCAAATAAGAAACAAGCCATGCATTAATCTTTCACTGTTTCCCACCCGTATCAAGTCAGCCTATCACTACAAATTTTCACCAACCACTGAGTTTAAAATCAGACGGAATCAACAAGAAACCCGTATTTGAATTATAATAATCTTCTTTGGTAGAAGCTGCCACCATCAAACCACACTGTGACAGCAGATTAAATCAATACCGCATACCCCGGTGAAAACGCCCCAAGACATGATAAAACAAAACGTTTACAGAATGTCCCCTTAAAGAGTTTGACGGTGAAATACAATGTAACTGTGAACACATGCACGTGCACCGGACAAGTCTAGAAACCATTAAATTCAAAACGAGGAGCACATAGGACTCCATTAGCAAACGTCAAGTTCTATAAAAGTCAAACGCTCGTATAGTTTAGTAGCGCGAAATTGATCATGGTCGACAAAAGTAAGTCATGGTAGACAAAAGTAAGTCATGGTATACAAAAATAACGCATGGTAGACACAAAAATAAGACATGGTGAACAAAAGTAAGGCATTGTGGACTAAGACATGGTAGACACAAAAAAGGCTTGGTAGACAAAAAGAAAGCATGGTAGACTAAGACATGGTAGACAAAAATAAGGCATGGTAGACAAAAATAAGATATGGTAGACACAAAAATAAGACATGGTAGACAACAATAAGGCATGGTAGACTAAGACCTGGTAGACAAAAATAAGGCATGGTAGACTTAGACATGGTCGACAGAAATAAGGCATGGTAGACAAAAATATATTTTTGTATAAATTGCAGAATCGAGTAATTCATGCAGCTTTTTTTTTATCTGTCCCTACTAGCTTTGTATTATTATATGAAGTCAAGAAGTAATGAAATATATTTAATTATGTTTTTTCCTACATCAAATAAAAATCCGAGGTTGTGGCCGTGAATTTACAACCATAGGCGGGCTTGACATATTGATACGTACAATTCCGTTTTTATTCTCGCTAAATATAGTGGTACTGACTGATCATAGTTAAATGTCACAGGAATGGGATTCAGGGTTTTTTTTTCGCCCTTAACTTTTTTCTTTACTGATTTATGAACAATGGCGCTTTAGCCTACTAATACCGCTAATATGCATAACGTAAACATAGCAGGCCCTTTTTTATTTGAAGTTGCATTTTTTACTATATTTAATTTCCTTCTACTAAAAAAACCCCCAATATAGCATATTACGTGACTTCACGCAAAATGTACCCTCGTCACAGGCTTGCTACCGCTTTACACCTTTTTGTTAACATAGCATCTATCTCTACAGATGACTCGATGACAAATACTTTATATTCGTCTATTAATTTTTTATTCTGCAGTTGGCCAATCTTCCCACGCCAATTCACCATTGGGGACTACCTGGTGTCCCGGTGGATTTCCGCGTTCATATCAAACGAGACGATACAACGGGATGTACACTCTCCGGAAACAAGGCGAGTGTCAAATATCAAATCAATAAATACATGAAAGGTTTTAAAAGGCACATGTACAACTATAATGTCCCTTCATCTTAATCTGCTATTGTAAATGACAATATACAACAAAATTATCTCGAAATTGTGCGAAACATAATACGGACAAGAACATTTCTTTTCGCCCAGTAAAAATGTTCCCCGATCTTTACACAAGGGTTTTTTTCTCTCCTTCTTCAAATGATTACATATATATCATATATTCTTATCTTCAGGTGCGAAAGCTGGAGTTTATTTTGGCAGATGCTCTCGACAAAGGCTGTAAACATGTGATAACATGCGGAGGGATCCAGTCTAATCATTGTCGAGCAACAGCTGTGGCTTCTGTTAGGTGTGGACTTCTGCCTCATCTCTTCTTGAGAACTGATGCACAGGTGAGTCAACTGTCCCCTTTCTTAGGCTGATAAATGCTTGGTGTAAATGCACACCTCATATCTCCCTTGGAACTGGTGAACAGGTGTTTGTTTGTTTATTTGATTGGGGTTTAATTTCGTATTCAAGGGTATTTCACTTATATGATGGCGGATTGTCCACTTCACACTGTTCCTTGCCAAATTACGGTGGAAGACCGGGAGGAAACCTCATAAAAAAACACCCCCGCGATTGCCGGAGCCACATCGTATGACTCACTCATACACCTGATGGTGGACAGACGGACTCGATCCTGTGAACGGCACACCGAAGTAGGCATTAGTAAGCGCATTCGCTAACCACTAAGCCACAGCCGCGGACGGTGAACAGATGAGGCAGCGTTCTCGTTCTAAGGCTAAAAGACCTCAGATATGAACGCACACCTCATCCTTACCTGAACTGATGGACAGGTGGGACGGCGTTCTCTTTCTAAGACTGAAAGATGTCAGACATGAACCCACACATCATCTCGTCGTAAAACTGTTGGATTCATGTTTCATTCCTTCTTTACACATGAAGTAAGGATAGAATCAACTTTAAATCTGTTAGACTGCGCCTGCTGTTGAGTTTGAACTGGGACCTAATCTCTGCCACAGATGTTATTTACAGGTTTCCTCTCGATCTTCTAACGACTGGAGCTGATGTATGTACTGCTGGTGGCGAATAACCTTCAGGCAGAGCCAAACACTTCACAGGTTATGATAATGTAACAGTAAGTGTTGGATGTACTGCCGTCATGTGTGACAGACTCTTCCAGATCAATACATTACTCTATAATTGATCAGCCAATCAATCAACCGATCAATCAATAATTCAACCAGTTAATCAATCAATCATGTATAAATCGTTTTTGCCTTAACATCTGCTTCATATTAATCTGACCGAGTTCGCTCTCTATTTTGTGTAGAATACCTACGATGTGTCCGTTATATGATTGGCATGCTTCCTCTCTGATGTATGGTACATGTAGTATATGGCTGAGTTGATAGCTATAATCATGATGTCGCATTGTACCTGTTCAATGTCAGATGTATTATCAGGATCCTCGTTCAAATATACACAGATGAAATTGAAGAGCTTGAAATGATAGTTATATAATTCCATTAAATTTTTCTGTTAATAACCTACTAATTTATATTGTTTTTCTCTAGAGCCCAAACGTTATTGGTTGCCAGGGAAACCTTTTGCTGAACAGATTATGCGGTGCCCGGATGTATCTTACGCCAAAGGCGTCTTCATATGACACTGCTTTGAAACCACGGATGGAAAAATTGGCAAGCTATATTAAGTATGACTGTTAATAAGGGTTCATAGTTTCTGGGTATAATAATACATAGTTCTAAATGTTTAGTCAGTTGACTGAAAGTTCTTTCCGTTACCGAATCAGTCAGACGGACGGACGGACGGACGGACACCAAAGACGAGTGACTTTTATCGCTGATTTATGCGCTCCGTATTTGGAGACATGTCAGAGATCATAACCAACATACATCACAATAGTGTAATTCTATCCTACTAGCCATTGCTACTATTTCGGTTGAATTGGATTGGGTCCATTTGTATAAGTTAACATGCTTCTTCCAAACGAAATAATTAAACAAAAGAATGAAGAGGATTTTAAAAAATTCATGTTCTAGTGATAGCTAGACGATAGAAAAATTTGACTAGTGTTAGCGCCCGCTTTGAGAAATAGGCACAAACGGGAAATTGTCTGGTTTTTACGATATTCTTTTAGTTGTTCTCAAATTTTCGATGATTCAAAGTCGTAACATCATGGAACTACGCATTGAATTCGACGTTACAAGCAAGCAAAAGATCATTCCTGTATAAGCATAGTTGCCTGTTATCATATTGTACGCATCCGTTTTCATTGTTATTTATGTATCAGAACAGTGGCCGGCGTCATGTTGTATGCTTTTTATGACGCTATTGACCGACAAGCTTAGGGTTTAGGACATTTGATTAAATAAGTTGCGTAAACAACACCTGGTCATAAAACATGTCCATTTTGAATATGCTGATATTCGGTAAATAACCGAAAATTGTGCGGTCGTCGCAAGCGAATTACAGGTGTATAAATAGGCCGGGACTATGCTATAATGTCGTTCAGCAATAGATCAATAAAATTCCTTTGTTTAAAGATACCAGGATACATCTTAATCAGATAAACAAACAAATGAAAGATAGTAACAAATTTAATCATTCTGAAATCAAAAATGTTTTCAATTCGATGCTGACCCACATTACACATTTTCAAGTTTTTAAACAGCTGATTTTTAGAAACTGTGGATAAAAGTAGAGACCCCACCTTGTGACTTCTTGGTAAGATAGTGTTGTCGCGGGTTTATCCGCTGAAAAGCTAGATGGTACTAAATGGTTACAAAATTAGCATTATATTTTGTTCTTCACAATATCACCCTCATACCGACAAATGTCTACCATTATTAAAAGTCTTAGCAGAGTGCTTATATGCCACTATAAAACCTGCAAAAACAGAGTTTGTTCTTCTGTATTTTAAGTTTCTTTAAAATTCGTTATTACTTTTAGTAACATTGTATTTAAAAATCGTAAAGCAAAACATTGACAACATTCACAGTAAAGGCATCCACAAGCAAATATAATTATAATATTTTCTTTCTCTACAATAAAACATATTACATATATCAAAACTTTCTTTATTATTCAACAGATCAAGAGTTTAAATAATTTCATCAAATTGTATCTTCAAATTAGTCTACCCTAACATAATCCAAAAAATCCATAAAAGATAATTGAATAACGTCCAATGATTTCACTACACCTGCCAGTTGTCACATCTTTGTATTTATACCTCAGCACATAACTTTTCTGATACTCCATTTATAAGAAGGGACGAGTTAATCCTTGCCACTTTGGAGGCTCAGCATCACAAAGTAAGCTGCTGGTCGAGTACAATGAGAAACTGACAGTAGAGATTTGTTTGTTTGATTGGGGTTTAATGTCGAACTCAAGTGTATTTCAGTTATGTGACTGAATATATGGAAACAGCTGACAGAACAAAGAGAAACCGATAGTAGAATTTGTTTGGTTGGGATTTACCAGTCCAGTCTACAATGGCTGGGTGGATGTCAACAATTCAAAACTGATTCTAGATGGCGTGATCATTTCTGCATATTGCAACTGTCCAGCTGGAATGCTTGGTGTTTCTTATATTGCCAGTATGAATACTGACAAGGAACTCCGATCAAGGAGTCGTTGCCATGTACTTGGAACCTTTATAATGGCAACTCTAGTGTCCGTTGAATCGGTTGGTTGGAATAAGACCACTATAATAAAAGAAAATCCACTTTAATGTTTTAAATTTAAAAGTTAAACAGTTAACTTAGGTAAGATTTTCCCCGTGTCAAAATGATTAATGGTCTGTTCTCGACAAGAATTTCGACATGAGAGACAAACTTCGCCAAATTTCTTCTCGGCATATGTCTGAATCAATGTTCTAATCTCCCACACTAATCCTTTCCTCCTCGACCCCACGGATCGCAGATGTTCACAAGGAGATAAGCACATTTCTGTCTATCCTGAAGAATACTGGAGCTCCAAGATCTAAGGTCACGTGAAACTATAGCAGCCAATAATGCCAAACTCGCCCTTTCAAATAGAAATAGAAACGTCGAGATTGTGAAATGACTGAAATCGGCTTCCGTACGAAGAAGATCTTTATGGGTAACATCGTATTGTGTTTTGTGATTGTCTTGTGTTGTCTTCGTTGTCGTTGAGGGTGGTTTATCCACCCATTGGACTGCAGCAATCTTTATTTGTTAGGACATTCCTTAAAAGTGTAACGCAAATGCATCCTGTAAAAATGCAACTAGTTGATGGGAAGACTCGGTAGTATGCGACATATGACAGCACATTTAGGAAATTAGCTAAGAAAATCATCTCTGTCGACTTATTTGTCATATTGCCCTTATTCCTCTACCCTGACGCGTTTGCCAGTCGAATATCCAAATTATTTTTTAAAAAGCCAAATGCATGTTCTATTTCTAACCACAGTTAAACAAACCCAGGTGCTTCAAAATATGAAATGGATTATGAAGTTCAGCATACAACAAAACTTCGTTTTATTTAAAACTGATCAAATTTGTTAGTATCTTTATTAATCAACAGATTGGGGTGACTTTGGTATCTTTAAATAATGAACTGTATTGATCTACAGATAAGTGACATCAAAACGGTCTCCAGATGTATTTATACAGCTGTAAATCGCTTACGACGACCACACAATTTACGCCGTTTAAGCGAATATCGCTACATCCAAAATGGCCCTGGTTTATGACCAAGCGGGCTGTACGTAAGGCATGGAGGTAATCCTGCTTCCGGTTTATTTCAAATGGTCTAAATCACTACAAATCGGAATTTGAGGCGGATATAAAAGTTTACCGTATAGGACAACGCGATGACTTAAAACCATCGGCAGATCAAATAAAACAATGTACTTCCCAAGTGACATATATAATGCCGGATATTGATGGCAGCGAAACTCAGATTTACATGTATTTAAAGTGTTGACAATTTTTGCATTTAAATACACATTAACAATTAAATAAATGTCCATTTTGTTTTCCAATTTGTTCAAAGGGAGACAACTGGTGACAAGTCCTATCTAATACCTGTTGGTGGTGCCAGCACAATTGGCGTGTTTGGATATTTAGAGGCTTTTGATGAACTCATACAACAGGTAGGTATAATGAACAATAAAATTAGCTTCCGTTCTCACTGTTGTTGGAAACACCTACAAAATCAACAACAAAAACAAAAAGCTCTCAGCTTGGCTTGGCGTTCAATGCCTCGGTGTTAATCTTAACCCAAATTACACAAAATTACCAAAGTTCACTTGCTTTTTTCCATCGCGGTATAACAATCCGAATAAAAAGAATATATGAAAATCATTAAGTTAATGTTAAATTTCCTCACCTGAATTGTGGCTTTGACTATTGTTGAATTGTTGTCGGGTAAATAATGTTTGGTATTATAGGTATTTTAAATCCAAAATATTGAAGAAAATGTTTTTAGGTCCACTAACTTGTAGCAGAATCATTCTGCTATTTCTGGCAATTAGGAAGCTTTATGTATAGCATAGCTAGGTTTTGCATAGCTTTAGTTGATTATTCAAATGAGACATACCATAAAGACTGAGTGAGAAAAAGGTCAACAATGTGAATCGACTTTGATCCGACTCCAAACTAAGCTAGCCATAATCTCTATTCGAATGAAGTTGCCAAATTCTCATTTCGAAGCTTTATCAGTTGACAGCTTTATACTTTACACAGCCCTTATAGCGACCGTGAAAATGACGGACGATATTATAACGGATAGCCTTTTCTACTAGCAGAGAAGTTTCTGAAGACAAGATTACTTTCACACGTGAAACTCATTTACACCCTTTCTCGCGTTTCCGAAGAAAAAGAAGAGAACTCTCCTGTTGCTAGAGTAATTGACAATAAAATATCGCACTTCGGCATTGCCCTTTGTATATACCTGTTCTCAAAGCCCCAATAATGAAAGTCATACAACTTTATTTAACGAAGAAGCGCATTAATTTAATTTCACCATTGTACAACAGGCAACTCCTTTTTTTTGGAAATTAAAATTTCTTCCCTGTTTATCACCTGTCTATTGGCAAGCAGAGGCGATTGCTGTTTGAAAGATGTTGTTTTTTTTATATATTTTGTATTTGCTTGTTTGTTTGTTCCTTAATTATACCCCCCCTCCCCTCTCTTTTCCCCCCAACAAATTCGTTAAGACATTAACATCCATTCGTTTTGTTCAATGTAGCGAGTTTTAGAAGATTACGATGACTTGGTATTGACTTGTGCAGGCGGGGGAACAGCAATCGGGATCGCGCTGGGGAATTTTCTCACTGGATCGAGACTAAGGTTAGTGCCCGTAGAATAATTGACAATAGTCAGCTATTGTCAACAAATAATGTGGTATCCTACTGTTACCAGGTACTAATTGTAATAAACAGTCGTGCTACCCAAAACAAAATGCGTCGACCCAAATAAATATTATTTGTATTCTTAAATAAGCGTCGGTGGATTATTACAAATCAAAATGGCGGCTCGGTTTAGGTTGTTTTATAATTCAGGATCTGTTAATTTAACAGCATTCACTGTGTGACGGTCAGTGGTTCTGGCAGTTTCTTTCGGACTCACGCTCAAGAAACTTTGAGTGACTTGGGACTGGGGCACATACAGATTGAGGACATTATGGATGTGATTGAAGGGCACCAAGGAGTCGGATACGAACTATCTACACAGAATGAGCTTGGTGAGTGTTTTTCTTATCGTTTATTATCTGATCTCATTACGTTGTAAGCCTTTCGTGAAAGGGTGGGCCTTGGAACAGGGATTCTATTGTTATTTGTGAAAAAGAAGGGAAAATACGTTTATGCTCTGTTTGTTGTTTGTCTTCGACATATAGTTACTGTTTATGAGCTGAATAGTGTGCCTAAAGATGAAGAGGGTCTGCTTTGGGGCCGGGAAATGTAGCAGTCATATTTTAGAATCCATAAAACCCAATTTGTATTCTGAAATCTGCGCATTTTAAATACTTGTGGAGTTCGGCTTCAACCGTATATTTAACAACATATGAAAAAAACCCCGAAAACTCGAATAAAGGCCGGCGTCATCGTCCTTCATATATTAATGAAACAATATGACTAAATTCGAAGAAAAATAAAACCTGATAAAAATGTGTATAAACTATAAACAGGGAATATATCATTGGTGTTTTCGGTGTATTTCCGTTGTACTCGTGTTTCTGCAAATATATAGGATTATTTGTTAATCGACATGGTTGTTTGCAGATTTCATAACGAGGGTAGGTCAGCGTACCGGGATAATGTTAGATCCCATTTACACCGGGAAGGTTGTTCATGGAATGGTTCATGAGATGAGAAAATCTCCTGGCAGATTCCAGGGACGAAGAGTTCTTTTTATCCACACAGGTATGTGAATCTCGCCATATTTAGCATTTATTTTAAATTTTCGTTCGGTGCATATCATAAACCTGGCTTCTGAAAGGGTGTTGTTTCCAGATTGACTGAAAATGGCTTAAGGCGTTCCAGTTGTTAAAGAAGGCAAAATGGATATTCTTGAAAAGAATTGTCCCATTTTCTTTTTGTCTTCGTTAAGCAACATATTTGAAAAAAAAAAAAAAAATATTGTTCACAGCTGTTATCGATTATTTTTTTAGGAGATTACAAAATAAGTAAACTTTTGTGAGATGAATAATCGCACACTGGGGAAAAATAGGTGCTTATCCCTCTGCAGATTGAAAACTTACAGCACCGCACGTTTCTTGATGGATCATAAGCCTTTTTAATTTACAGTGGATGCTGTGTTTTTGTCGGTTGGTAGGCTCTTACAGATCAAGTATATGGAGGGGGAATCGGACCAGCGATAAACAAAGCGGTCATTGTTTTCTCATTAATACTGCGCAGATGTTCCCTATTATGTTAATTTGTAGACCGCAAGTTGCACACATTGTTAATTGTATGATATTCTTGTATCCACTAAGGAAAGCCATCTTAACATTCTTGACCTTTCAAAAGCTATCGACAGAGTAATCATCATATACTCATTCGCTATGAATTCCACGGTACAACGAATAACTGGTTTCAGAGTTATCTCTCTTATAGAAGTCTATATGTTTCCTTCAATAACGCTTAGTGAACTCCTATTATATGGTGTTCCTTGTGGCTCCACCTGAGGACCTTTATTACTTGTCTATATTAATGACTTTTGTAAAGCAGCTGATGACAATGTTTCTGTTTTCTCAGACGATACCCCCAGCCAACTATTGATATAATGTCCGTAGAACTCGAGAAGTTATAGAATCGCAGACATTACACACATTTTACCACTATTACCCTGTTATAAACTCATTCCAAATTCTTCTTTCGTCCATATATCTTTCTTGTGACCAATAAAAGAAGAGGTTGTTATCCATTTGAAATTCTTACATGTTTTATGTTATCCAACTTCTAAATGCCACTTTACGAACAAATCTGTTCACCACCCCTGCCATAATCATCTCAGTTTGACTACCTCATCACTCGAGGCATTAAGGGGCACCATTGGCTTTACTATCATATATTCTAGGTAAAACATCACGTGACGTTAAAGATAACACGTTGGCTAACTGCTTGTAGATGACACAAGTAGCGCGAGAAAGTATGAGAAAAGTCAATCATGCTCCTAACTCACTCGAGGACATTAACTTAAAAGTTATAGACCATGCACTTTACTACAGCAATATTTCTTTTTATTCTCCAATTACAATCGCCCCGTGGGGCAGCGGGTTGGCCAGTCCTGCAGAATACTCTCCCGGCTTCCTCGGTCTATCGTAAGAGGCGAGAAAAGAGGAGCTTTCTGTTTCCCTGGTGTTCTCAGAGCTAAAGAGGAGAAAGCTAGTCTGTACATTTTGTATTTGTCTCCGTTGTCATATAAGTGAAATACCCTTGAGTACGACGTTAAACACCAATCAATAAATCAATCAATCAAGAGCATTATGTCAACCAAAAGCTGAGATGTAAATACGCAAAACTTTAGAACCAAGTGATATTTTATAAAATAAAATTTAATTGTGACTTGACCCAGTGATAAAAAAAAAGATTGGCTACGTATGAGGCATCTTTAAATTTAGTTGATCTTTATGTAAAGCAAAGTACAGGATTAAGATTTCTGATCTGGGTGCTATTTTCGTTCTGATCGATATCTGCTTGTTCAGCTCAGGTCTAATCATCAATAAATATATCAATATTCTTCAGATTTAAATTTTAGGCCGGCCCGGGGCTGTTCGATGTACGGATTTTTAGATAACGGCTATCATTGTACTATCTAATTGGATCAAAATTAAATCCATGGTCTTGTATTGTACGATTCATAAAAGTAAATGGGCAATAACTGCAAATTTCACGAAAGATCATTGTTTAAAATGTGCAATGAAAACTCAGATAACCTGTGGCTGCGGCTTAAATTTGCAGGACAGGGCTGGGTCAGTCGAAATCTTAGGTAAGGTTACCTCATGGTGCGTGTTAATTTATCAACCAACCAACACTGTTTGGTTTTAACCAGGCTGTGGTAACACGTTAAAACCTCGAGCGTATGTTACTCTAGACACAAACCAATTAAAACAGCCTGTGGTAACACATTAAAACCACGCGTGTATGTTACTTAACTAAAACAAACTTAACCAGAGTGTGGTAACACGTTAAAACTTCGAGTTTATGCTACTATAGACTCAATCAAACTTAAAGTATAGAATCTCCTTAGTGACGCTGGTTGTCCTGAACTCAAGTTGTAGGTTAACCTTTGAAATATTGTTCATCGTCTAGTCTGGTGGTTTCCATGTAAAACACTTGAAGAAAACAAATAAAAAACAATACTTTTTTTCATTAATTATTTGTTAATATGTTTTTAATCTACATGACTTAAATCTGTCAATAATTGGTGTGTTTGAAAACGGCAGCACCAATTTAGATCATTGTAGTTCAGTTGTGATGACCAATCCCTACAAATTATTTAAATACGTCTTTGTGAATTCTCTTTATTACTGAAGATGTCTCGTGATTTCAGGTAAGCCTTGTAATCCGTTAAAAGTGAGTTACTAACTTATTATAACACCAGTACTAACGCGTTATTACGATATTGATTCACGTTAAAAGTGAGTTACTACCTTGTGATAATGGCATGACTAATACGTTATTACGATTTAGCTAACCGTTAAAAGTGAGTAACTACCTTGTGATAACATGACTAACGCATAGTTATGATAAAGCTAACCGTTCAAAGTGAGTTACAAATCAGTGGTGACAACATTACTTACGATTAATTACGAAGTGGCTTTTAAACCGTCACAAGTGAGTTACTACCTTGTGATAACAACATGAATTACGCGTAGTTACGATACAGCTAACCGGTAAAAGTGAGTTACAAACTAGTGATAACAACATGACGCTTAATTGCGATATGGCTAACCGTTAAAAGTGAATTACTACCTTGTGACAACAACATGACTAACGCGTAGTTACGATATGGCTATCGGTTAAAAGTGAGTTACTACCTCATGATTACCTCAATGGCATGACTAAAACGTAATTACAATTTAGCAACCGTTAAAAGTGAGTTACATACTAGAGGTGACAACATTACTAAAGCTTAAATACGATGTGCCTAACCGTTCAAAGTGAGTTACTACCTTGTGATAACAACATGACTAAGGCGTAGTTACGATATAAGCTTACCGTTAAAAGTGAATTACTATCTTGTGATAACAGCATGACTAACGCGCAGTTATAAGCTTACCGTTAAAAGTGAGTTACTACCTTGTGATAACAACATGACTAACGCGCAGTTACGATATAAGCTTACCGTTAAAAGTGAGTTACTACATTCCAATAATGGCATGACTAATACGTAATTACGATAAAGCTTACCGTTACAAGTGAGTTACTACCTTGTGATAAGAACATGACTAACGCATAGTTACGATATAGCTAACCGTTCAAAGTGAGTTACTACCTTGTGATAATAGCATGACTAATTCGTAATTACGACTTGTACTTAGTGGATTTTACAATACAATTTTGTAATAACCAGTTTCTGAATTGTAATGTCTTCGTAACTAGCTCGTTATAATGAGTGGGCAAATGATAATTATGACCAACTAACTAGCAAGGAAGAGACATCTGTCTCACAGGAGTTGCTGAAAGTGATCTGGCACTGACTGGCTTCCTTACTGCTTTTTCTAATTTAACTAAAGGCCCGGGGATCAGGTTTTTATAAGAACGGAACCGGTTTAAAATGGCTTACAAAAACTGCGTGCCGTCTTATGTATGTCTGATGTTTATCAATGTTATTAACTTTGTGCTGACAGAGAGAAACTTTTACCTACAGGGCAATTTACGTCTGGGTCTCCACAAGCAAACCAGGCTCTCTTTTATAGGGAGGTATTTTTGTTTCAGTCACGTGTTTTTTTTCCATCCATTTCTATAAGTGGATAGATTACTGTCTGTAAAACAAAAAAATGACAGCCGTTTACACAAATTTTCGTCAATGATTTGCTAATTTCATAGCTCAATGGATGGTAAGTGGTATACTATACTATATTGTAAAGGGAGAAAAGCTTCAGTCTTAACAATTGAAAGCGTGAGCGTCTTATATCTCAAGAGAGAAATGAGTAGTAACGGATCATTCGGACCAATCTAAACTTTACTCATACGGGTGAAGGGGGTATACAAAAAGTGGACGTAATAACCGACTAGCCTAAACTGTGTTGTACCTAAATAGCAACATTTAATTTTTTAACCACATCGATGAAAGGGTCTCCCTACCCATATCATTTCGTAGATAGTGAGTTTAAAGATTCGAACTACTTGCGGACAGTGAAAGGCGTTGCACATACCGCCTTGACCAATGATGTTCATTAATGCCAATTAGTCACGTACAGCGTTAATGTAAGACATTTGGTTACCTTCAGCGGCTTGGGTGGTTCTAGTAATGACTGACAATAAGCATTTCACAAAAGTAATTAAGTGTAAAGCTGATGATTAAGTTTGCTGACAAGATGTGAAGATATAGTCTGTTTAAACCACCCATTCTCCTGGGGCTATTCCTTAAAGTTATAAGGCCATGGAAGTCCCATCTGGTTGGAACGTTGAATGAGATTCAGTTCAATTATGCAATGATCATTTCTCAATTGTGAGAAAGATATGGTTGTGATTGAGATCTCTGTTAACAATTAATCATAGGATGAGAGCCAACGTTCATGTATTTTTGTGTAAATTCAAATTTTGTATCGGTAATGTGAAAATGACTTATCTCAAAGGTTATTATTTGTCGTAGTATTTACTGTTGTCACACGTGGAGTTGTTGTACTCACCAGTTCTAAAAATATCAAAATAATGTATAACAATCCATTCAGGTGTTTTTTACACTACCGATATGACAGCAGTACCAATTCATGTTTTTTTTAATGCAAAGAAAATCTTAAAATTCTTTTTTCCCAGAAAAAATTGTTGAAACTGTTGAACTCCGGCAAATAGTCAAAAATGCTGTACATGTAACACTTGATTTTGATAAATAGATAAGTATTGCTCTATGGTCACGTGTCGTCTATTATATTGACATCAGTCTGAAATATTATAATTACTCTTATTATAATGAAGGTAAGGCGTTAACGGGCTGTATATAATGACAATAATGACAGATATTTATGTACACAATTCCCCTCAATAATGGGTAACCGTGGACTTCTACTTCAATTATTTTAAGGCATGCGCAATCCAAGTAGAAACAATTGAAATTGTCATTATAAACAATTAAAGAGGGGAGGGGGCACGAACAACCCAAAATTACCTTCTTTGTCAGGAAACAGTTCTAGTCAACTAAATTGTTGATTCAGTAACTGACTGAAATGGGGCCCTTCCGTAATAGTAGCGCGTCCCAAAATTTCTTTTTAACTAAAACCCTACATAGTACAGACAATGTATAGATGCTAAAAACTATCACTCTCAAGATGGATTGGTGGTTGCTGCAAACATATCTCTTGATATCAGTACATTTTTATACAGGGATATCATATTTTACAAGAGATATATAATGCGATTTATCTTATGCCTTGTATTAAGTTGCGATGTCCGTGTGCAGTTATATTTAAAAACATGATTTTAGCAATCGATTAAAATAAGCAGTTGATTATACCACTTGTTACAGCTCAATATTCAATGTTGGACAATTCTATTCAACTGTTATAGTTAAACTAGAGCTATTAATTTATAAACTAACGCAAAAGAAAAAAAACAGGGAGTGTAAAATCACCAGCCACCAGCGTCAAGATGAACCTGTTCATCCTGTATTTATATAATATTCACAAAAGATAGAATTAAGGTCGTGCGGTAGTCCATGCGGTGAGGGTGGGGTGCGTGTGTGTGCGTGTGGGTGTGTGTGAGGGTGTGTGTGTGTGGGGGGGGGGGGGTCTAAATAGTA
>JAVFBX010194536.1:0-13107 GCA_034783855.1 Mopalia kennerleyi
TGGCCCCCCCCCCCCCCCCCCCCCCTCTCTCTGTAGACCATGGAGGGTGACAATAATTTTATTAATTTTCCCCATGTCAATTTGTGCTTTGGATACTACTATGTGCTATGGTATACATAATGTGTTTATATTTGTTCGTGCTATAACATTTCTGTATTGTGGAAATGAAAGCAGTTATTCTGTCATAGGTATTTTCATATACCAATGTGTAATAACCTATTTTAATTAACAACCAAACTCTTTAACAATGTTAAATGTTCCTACTTGTTCTGAACAGTTTAATATCATTAGCAGAATTTGTTATCTCTTTGTCTGCTAAAGACATTCAGTAAGCAAGAAAGGAGAGAATTATTGTTTTTATAATTTAACAGTTTGAAAGTTAATTAGGGTAAAGGACTTGTTCAAGGTGATAAATAATAGTTAAACATGAAATCAGGTGGTATTTAAAAACTGCCATCTCATCGCTGGTAAGGTGTACATTTAAGAGGGAGAATATTAGTATTGTATTTTGCCTCATTTTTTAATGCCTTTCTATAGACATTACATAAGGTAGCTGTATCTCTTTATTGTCATTATTTAATTGCCTCTGTGAACTGTGTTCTCATATCAAATTGTTTGGTTTTTGTTCACCATGCTTGTAGGTATTGCACAAAAATTACTACATTGTGACATTTTTAGTTGTCATGTGTTTATATTTTGAACTACCAAAATCGCATATACTAGTATACTATTTGCAGATAGATTACCAAATAGTTATCTCTGAGTAGATAGATCTGTACACTTTAAGATTACCTACACTTTGTCAACGGTTACCGTACAGCAAGAATCATGAAATGTAGCATTGTATTTGATTTTAAACCAAATATCTGTATATTGATCTTCACAAAACGACACAGGTTTCTTTGCATTTTGTGGCACATATACACGACAGAAAAGACAATGCAAACAAATAGCTGAACATCTTTTTATATAATCTCAGATTCCCAATTCCACTTTGTAAACAATTTAATTAGTATGTCCGGATCTCAACTTTAAATATGCCCTGGCTAAATTAATTTATTCTTAATTGCTTTTTGACAATTGCAATTACTGAATTCTGAGAGGTAATTTTTTTCAGAAGGTTGAATAACATTTGTATCACCACTGAAGCATTTAAAGATCTGTGTACTTACATTGTCTATTATACTTGTTCACTCTGTGGATATTTTGTGTAACACGTATACATTTGCACTTAAACTTACTGCTAGACCCTTTTTATGGTTACTGTCTCCCATTCTGAAGATAAAGGTTTGTTAACTGAATCAAAACCAGCGAAAAGCTCAAATCTTTAGAAATTTTTGACAGCCTTGGGTAAGCTGTCGTGTTTTTATTTTGTTCTCTGTTAGTTATGCTCTCATTTTAAAGCACATTTTCTCCGCAAAATTGTGTTGTGTATTTAATGTTGGAGGTGATTACGACTGGTGTATTTTTTCTGTTATGCCTGAAGGGAGTTGTGACATTGAAAACCAGTTGTTTACACTAGTATGGATCTCTGTGAGGCTGTCTTTATACTTTACCAAACAATGGCGACTATTGTTATCTTTATTATCTTGAGGAAAATATGCTGACAGTGGAATTTATTTATGAAGATCTGCTAAAACCTGTGGGTTTCTCTTTCTTTACATGTTGTGTCGGGCATGTATGTGAATAAAACTATACAGAGCTGAAGCTATTTAACTCACAATGGTTTCGTTTTCCTTGTTTGGGTGGAAATTGGGGCTGATGCACGTAGCAACAAAGCCATGCAGACGTCAACTTGTTTATATATTGTTTGGAGGGAGCCCTGCTCTCAGAGCTATGGGATAACACATAGCTGATCTGTGTACGGTGCCTTCGTCTTGTGTTTACCCCGTCATGTTATTGTTTGGTTCCCCGTCTGCAGCCGTGGCTTAGTGGTTTACTTCAATGTACCGTCCACGGGATCGAGTCCGTCTGTCAATCATCGGGTAAATGAGTGAGTCACACGATGTGGCTCCTGCAATCGCCGGGGAGGTTTGTACAAGTTTTCCATCTGGCATTAGCCAAGAAACTGAGTGAAGTGGACAATCCGTCGTCCCATAAGTAAAATACCCTTAATGAGTACGACATTAAACCCCAAACAGACATTGCTCGTTACCTGTGATGTCAAGGATGATTTTCTTCCCCATTTGCTTAGCTTGCGTCAGTTGAGTGAAATAACCTTAAGTATGTCACAAAGGCCCCATTCAATTAGTACTCCACGAAATGAGAATATAAATATATTTGAAACAAATTGAAAAATTGCTAAGGTTTGTTATGATCAAAATACATTGAAAACTCGGTTCTGCAATTTAAAAAAACTGTTTAAGCCCATTTGTTTTAGATAAGCCTTTGAAATTACGAAGGCTTTAGTCAAAATTTATAAAAGATTGTCATGTTGTCCAAAAATTAAGTTAAAAACAGATTTATTGGCGTACGACGTAATTATATTTCCAACTCGTTAGAATGCTTTGCAAGTACCAAAAACGATGATTAGACCATGGAGGTATAACAGAACGAGTAACGGCAAAGACAGTGTGCAATGATCAATTCCGTCCGACGTCTCACAGCTGGATTCTACACTTGAGTACCTACATGTAAAGACTAAGGTTTTGTTGTAAGAGCACGATTTGACGGCTTTCCCAATTTGCTGGGCTCTAAATTGTAGCATTTAGGTGTTATTATGTAAGCTAACAACTTATATGAAAAATAATACAAAGATTTTAATACAACGCCGTAATGGGAGTCTCGAAATGTCAAGAAGGGGGCGTGGCAGACGGTCCTTTGGTGTCAATACGGTGGAAATCGTGGCCACTTTAGCAACATCACAATAGATAAATGTTTGTTACGTCATTCAAAGGAGCAGCTATCACGAATGAGGGCCGCCTTTTAATGATCAAATTACATCCCTTACCAATTTCCCAGAATCCCATAAGGGCCTAGTGACCATTAATATGTTTATATGACCATTTTATTAACATTAATCCGACAAATATAGACCAGTCTTGCCCACCCGGTGTATTCTGTCGTATTTTGTATACACATAATTTATGTTAAATACACCAAAAGGCCGTCAAAATACACACAAAAATTGAATACTCTGTACTATGTTATAACACAAAATGGTAAGAAAATTCTCCTGAAAAACAATTTTTTTACACATAAATATCTATAGGGTAGGCAGATCTGATAGACTGATGCTTGCAGTTGAGTAATTTCAGTGCAGACGGCATTCAATTAACGAGAAAAATATTTCCAAAACTGGGTGGAAAACAATGGTGTTTCTTGTCACTACATACTGTATCTCCGATTTAATCTAATGGATCATTTTACATGTGACCTTGAGCAGTAGCGACCGTGTGACGGCTCATTTACGTTGTTCAGGCAAAAGGTTATAATTATATGGATATATCTGATGATGCGACTCCTTTAGCTGTGGGTCTTCGGGAAAACGGACTTAGCGTCAGAGCGACTTCCTCTCCATCGGTAACTTAGGACATGAAGAGGAAATCCCGAAAGGAACTATTATCATTTGAACAAAGGGCTATAGTCATTTTGTAACCATTAAGTCCCGTCTAGCGTTGCAAAGCAGACTGTAACTTTGGAATAAACACAGGCCATAACGTTCTTCCCAGGAAGTCCCGTCTCAGATCTCTATACATAGCCATAGATCCGGTAAAATGTGTTAGTATGTAATACGGGTCAACATTAATGGAATTTTATATTCTAGATTAAACAGAACAGATGTTTGAATTAAAAGTAATTGAATTTGTTGCTAATTTTAAGAAAATAATTGCATTGAGCTGTATGACATTATAGCACAGTCCCGTTTAATTTATTAAGTTGTTATTTGCCTGACAGCGACCGCAAAATTCTACACAAAATGGTTAGGCCTATATTGACTTAGATCTGTAACGTACGTTTATTTAAACCGTCCTCTGTCAATCCAATCTAAACGTCATTCGCGGACCTACCTTGATATTACATGCGGGGATTTGCATGCATGAAATCTCGAGGTAGGTCCGCGAATAACTTTTAGAATGCTGTCAATTAATTCAACAAGGGTTTCTTCTTCTGACAAAGGTATATTTTTGCTCTTTTTAAATAATTTCCATTAAAAAATATATATATATATATATTTGCCAGACAATAACCCATTGATAAACCGACCGACTACGTTGAGAACCAACCAATTTTCCAATTTCATCAATCATGCCAAAATAGTTTGATGTTATGAACGCGAAAAAAAACAACTGCATAAACTTCCTACGTATATATTCCACAGGCCTTTTTTAGGATTGTTTGTCTGATCAGGGTGAAACGCCGTACTTAAGGTTGTTATTTCACCGATTTGAGGGCAAGCATCTGATAATGGCGTCTATCTTGTGGTTCACGTCACTTAGGGAAAGGAGTTGACTACAACAAAATATTAGAGTTGTAGCCCAGCCATCGCGACCATTTTGCAACGTCACGGCCCATGACGAAAATGATGGGACATTAAAATTGAGAAGAACTTAAGTCTGACAAAGTCGTATTCGGAAGAGACATTGATTTAGATCTAGTAAAATTGTATAGCAAAATGTTAAGTGTATCATTTTTTAATGGTATTTAAAAACTAGTTTTCTAAAAAGACAGAGAGGATATGTGTTGAAATCCATTCAGTCTTGGTGTTTTAATATGTTATATGTGTTGTGGGCAATGTAGTATCTAATAATCGTTCAGAATGCATCTCCCTTCTTGAATCCTAGATCCCACGGACCTTGGCATGTGTTTCTGTGTTAATCGAACATCATATACCACTTAACACTGGTGCAGGCTCGATGTGAGACTATGTATTTGTATTTCTTGTATATGCGGGCTTGGTATAGATCGATGCATATATCTGTGATTACAAAACCGCTATTTGAGAAATTAGGACTTCTTGTACAACATTTTTGTTTTTGTCCATATGCGCCGTCCAAAATCTTAAAAATCAAACGTCTGAGCTACTCGACCTAGCCCTTCCTATAGATTTCGATGGTGAATGGAACTTTTGGCCGTTGATTCTGCATTGTATGTAACGCCTTGCACCCAGATGACCAAGCTTTAATAGAAGAAGTGTCATTGTGGCCTAGCTGTGGCACTGACGTGTCAAGAAAGTGAAGAATCGTCAGCACTTATAAGACCCATCAGCACCACAGCAGTCAGATTGTTAATCCTGACAGTTTGCTTTACACTGTGTAACAATGATACATGAAACGCGCGTGTGAGAGACATGTCATCCATGTTAATTTATCCACTTGACCTTTTGACAGCTGATAAGATCTGAGCCAATTACCAGTTTCCCTTTTTGATTGACCTCTGAAAATGGGCCGTTTTATTGAAAGGGCACTATTATGGTCCGTGTGTAAATTCTAACTCATATAAAAATATCTTCGTATTTCCAGCTTTGCATGGTAGGCCTATATTTCAACTAGGTGGTGGAAGGCTCTGATATAGAAGGAATTATCTCGGTTTTGAATCTAACACCGATCATCCATTCTAGATGGGCACGGTGATGCGAATCATCCCCACGGTCACTTCTCTTTGTGGCGCCAACTCCATAAAGAGTTGAATCATGGGATGTAGAATGGTCCATTGGCTTGTCAAATCTGATTTCTTTAGACTTGCTTTCAAAGTAGTACAATTCTGTTTCTAAACTTCACAATATGTACATATACACAGACAGGCCAACGTTTGGTCTTCGCTTTTGAGTTTGGGCGGGAGAAACGTAAGCGTACCGTATCGGTACTACCTTCGTGTATTCATAAGATTTGCAAACTTTGCAATTCTCACTGGGGAATAATCAATGTTTACTCTCTTCCGATAAAGTTCTGAAGTGAGACATATATAGTCACTCTTGTCATATGTCTTGTATTAGCTATTGAGTCTTCCTAACCCTAAGAAATAAACGAACGCTACCGCTATAAAATCACTTCAAACTTCTTAACGAAATTCCGTGCTTTTCTGAAACCTAATAACAGACTAAATTTAAATAGTTGATGACTATCTTTACGGAATTTGATGCTGTTCCAGAGGATGCAACAAAATCCCTTCAGAGAAGTTGGCAATATTTCGAAGCATGATGCCAAACCATGGCTTTAAAAATATTTGTACGACATTGTGTACTGTTCCGGAGAATGGCCAAAAAATCTCTTTATGTTTCTGTAGACAATTTGGTACTAATGTATACATAAAAAATAAGAAGGGCGGACACATTTTAAACGCTTCAAGTCCACTTATCACATAAAATAAACACATTCTACCTGTCCGTGTAGGGGAAATAGTTCATCTTCAAATCCCAACCTAGAATTGTGATGTAAGTTATCAATAATTCTCAAACTTTGCTTACAAACACAAAACGTTTCGTTTTTTCACGAATTAAGCGCACGGGTGCTTTATCCGGTTGGCTGTGATTGGATAATATCGAAATTGCTTGTCAAGAGAAATCCCTCCCGAAATAGGCCATTGATATTCTTCAATAGGGTACACAAGCTGACCAGATAAAGGAAACCATCCTAGATGACACTGGAATCAAACAACGACAAGATAACCTCAAGCAACAATTCATGTCACTAAAAACAAATGTCGTCAATCTGCACTACAGCACCACAATAGCTCGGCTTAACCCTCGGTTCAGAGAGCCGATCCGATACCGAAACCGGCCACTAGAAACAAAAGCTGAGGAAGCCTTGTTTAGCCCAGACTGTCCTCTAATGGGGCTTTAAAATGCAACAAATTTTAAATCTTTGCTCGAGAAATAAGTAAGTCTCTATGTAGATTCTGCGATTATCTAAAGTCTATAATATATAGGTATTTAAAGATTGAATTTTAATTCGGTCTATATTTAATTTAACGCAGAGGTGGAGGTTAATTTTTACTTCAATAAAATAAAATTAAATCAATTAACATAACAGTGTTGTGAGAATTATTACTTAACTTTGGAAATCTCGTAAGATGGAAGTACGGAGCTGTAAAAGTGTCATGGGAAATTGCTGTTCAATAACTCATTCAAACGACTCATTAATTAGTTCAAACGACGTATTTATTCGTTCAAACGACTTAATAGCTCGATCAAACGAGTTAACCAACTAATGAAACTGGACGCTCGATCATGGATAACAAATATGGAGAAAATAAACCGTAATTCGCTGATTGCAATTTTGTGACTGGCTTGAAACAGAATAGATGCGTTTAATTCACTCGGTAAGCCTGCCAATAAAATCCCTTTATAATACTTAAAAAGAGCAAGAAAATGTGCATGATTGCAAGTCCGCATGTAAAATATGGCCGCAAAAGCTGTCATTTGATTGGTTGAATAACTCATTTGAACGACTTGTATCTCGTTGAAACGAGTTAATAAGTCGTTGAAACGAGCTATTGTCGTTTATACGAGTAACTGAACATTGTTCTTATTGCGCCATTCCGTGTCAAATCAACAAGTTTTCTGGAAAGTTTCCGCTCGACCCTCAAATATTTTTGATGAAACACCATCAAAATAATCCATTGTATGCAAAATCAACAGACAAACAAAATTTGCTTCATTTCGTTGTTGAGATACAGCCTCTTGGAATTTGCTAAAAAACTCGTGAAAATGCGCAAATGTGTTTTTTCTAACTTTGGAAGCTTATCACTTGGGATCGGAAACTTCTAGAGAGATGAAACGTTGTATCCTATAAGTTACTTTTTCCCAAATTGCAAGGATATGGCCCCCACAGATTACTTGTACCTCATATCCTTTTCAAATTATATGAACTTGAATTAGCCGCACTTGATTTGGGCGATTTCTGAAGTTACCCTGTATATGATATATGAGTGGATAGATGCATCCCATATCACAGATGTATTATCTATAGTGGGTTGTCTATCGCCACAAACAAGTAAGGGTTAATCAAGTCATTTGTTAAGGAATGGCATCCATCCAAATTTGGGTTTGGGTGAAAAGTGCCCTTCCATCTCGCCCTTCTGAAATTTACAACACTAAAACAGATATATTAGATCTTATCATCCACAAAATGTCAGCTCTGGTACTCCACTCCTTCACGGAAAGACGATATTTTGAAAATTCTTTCTAAATACTTTGAATGGATGCCATTCCTTTACAAATGACTTCATTAACACTTATACTTGTTTGTGGCGAAGGACAACCACCATAATTAAAACATCTGTGATATGATGAGATGCATATATCCACTCATATCTCAGCCCAGAAATCGACCAAATCGTGTGCGACTGAACAAAGTGGCTTCTTGGGTGCATATAATTTGAAAAGGATGGGATGTACATGTATAGGCTACGAGGTATGTATAAGGCCATATTCTTGTTATTTGCATGGGAAAACATAAGTTAGGATACAAAAGTTACAAAGTTATAGCTTTAAGGGCGATCCCAATCCCGAGTTATAAGGTTTCAAAGTGAGAAAAAACACATTCGCGCATTTTCACGAGCTTTTTGACAAAATTTCAGAAGGCTATAAATCTCGGAAATGAAATGTCGTGTGAGGTTGATCTGTTGTGTGTGTTGATTTTTCACACAATGGGTTATTTTGATGGAGTAACATCAAAATCCGAGGGGGTCGAGCGGAGACCACTGGTTGATTTGACATGGAATGACCCTTTTCTATATATGTAGGTTTAACGGCTCTGTTATATGGAAGCCATATTATTTTTAAATTCTCTGCTCTTGGACTCGAGAAAGCAGATGATAAAATCAAACTAATCGCCTCCAATACAATGTTTGACCCGATTAGAGCTGTACTGATGACATTGTAACATGCCTACACGGAGCACGTCACATTGGCATGTTTGTCACCCGCGGAATGATCAACAACAAGCCTGGGCATTTAACACAACTTGATTGAGCATTTACAAACAACGCTGAAACTTAGCTCCTTTTCGCCGAATCGAGTCCTGCAGGACACCTTTAAAATACGTGGGAGAGGTACATCTTTATTTTAACCATATTCTAATATACGAAATTATCGGATTATGCATGTGCTTATTTCGAGATAGCTGAATGTTAAAGTGGGCGGGGGTGTATCCAATAACAATTAGGGGGCTTTGAAATAACTCATCCTGCTCCTCTATAATGTATTTCAATAACAACAAGACTGTGCAACCATTCTAGAGAAGGCTAAATGAAATGATAGACGATCTGAGATACAGGACTATGCATCTAGTGCCACCAGAGAGAAACCATTTAGTCCGTCATATAACATATGACGTCAATTTTAGTGCCAGGTTAGGGTCAAGTTTAGCGTTAGGTTTAGGGTTAGGTTTAGTATTAACCCTAACCCAGAATTAAGAACTAATCTTATGTCTAACCTGAGATACAGACAGTATTGCATATACTGTATCCCAAGTCTAACTTGGCTGGTATGCCGCAAAGCGCATCACAGAAAGTGCATGGAATATAGCTATTTACTGTGGAAGTCTATAACGTATAAATCGTATATTTTGCCCGACAAAAATATATAGGCCACAATGCTTTTTTGCACATCTAAACAGTTTTTCAAATACATATCGGCTTATTATAGATATTTAAAAGAACTTAAATCTTTAATATAGTGGTACAGCATATTTCGCTTATTTAAATATTTTTATTCTTCGTCAGATTATTGTCTCCGAATATAGTAACAGGGTTGATTTTATCGTTGCAATGTATCTGTAGAAAGAAAGATTGCGTCGAACATTTCCTATCAGGGTAACGACTATACTTTGGAAAAATGACCCAAAATACTCCCCTGCTTCATTGAAGGCACTGCGAACTGTATTCATTGTGTTACCAACATATATTCTCTATTCTAAAGTTCCGACATATAGTACCATGGAAACGTTGCAGGGCTATATTAAAATACTTTATATATACGATTTCTTTTGAAAATGGGGTATACTTGGCATGTATTGTAGAGGAAACGGCAACATGTTTCAATCTGGCTGGGGGAACTTGTTTCTGTAAAACTTAAATTGAGTATAACTGAAGTTTTGGTCTTTACGGATATGGGTTTGCCCCAGTAGTTTAATGAAGAAGGCGATTACTACAAACACAAGGTTCACACACTTCTTCTTACTCTGAGAATTGCGTTTGTTTGTTTGTTTGCTTGGGGCTTTACGCCGAACTTAACGTCATTTAACTTATATAACGGGGTGCCAACCAAATGGGTGACGGGAATCTCACTCGACGTCAATCATATAGGGGGCAGTACACGGAAACAGACATGACAAACAGATCAGCTTTCTGCTCTGTGAGCACCAGGGCAACAGTAGGCTCCCGTCCGACTGACCGCCTGAATCCAGAATCTTTATACTGAGACAAGACCCTTGTTTAAACATTGTACCTAGACAATCTTGTTTGATTGCATTGCATTCGGATTTCAGTAAGACTGTCCCATGTATGCAGAAAATATATACTAAACAATGATCTCAAGAAATAGTTTATATCTCAACGCGTCCTGTCAAGTTGACATTTCAGAGGGTGTTGTTGTCACTTGCAGGATTATTTTGTCTACGTAGTATGGTATCGGTACTGGAAAGTGATGTGGAGCAGAGGAAATAGTGGTCTGCGCAAAAGTAGAGACTTAGTTCTTTCATGCATGGACATTTACAAGCCAATTATTTGGCCAAATCACCATGCTTCGATTGAGTCGATGTCCTGTTGGGCATTGGATTGAATCGCCTGACAAATTAAATTGGTTGAGATTAGGTTGCACAGACGTGTGTTATTCATCACCGCATCAATAGGATGGTCATCACATCTTCCCACTGAAAGGATCAAAATGTGCAAGACGACACTCCCACGTTTTACCCTGCAATTAGAGGTAACAACGTGACCAAAATTTAATTGGACTATTGCAGAAATAAGCAGCCAATCAGAAAGCCGTTTACACATCAAAGTCGACAACAAACAAGTCACTGTCAATTAACGCGTCTGTGATGATGTCAGGACTCGTTAATGGGACATAGATCGTGCGTGTGCATATTACATGTATCGCCTATATTTGTAATACTGTGTTTAGACCGCCTCTTTCTTATTTAAAAAAAATCCAATCTGATTTGATGCCATAAAGAGAGGTCATTCGAAAGTCGCTGTTGTATACTTGGGTTAAATCAGGTTTTTCAATCTATTAAGGCAAGCCAGGGAGGGAAAAGAGGCTTAATGCGACGATCTTCATTTCCGCCTTGCCTCTGGAAGATGGGTCAACAATGAAACCAAGAAACAACTGTGGACCCAAGACAGATCCTTGCGGTACACCTGCAGTATGATTCTGTACTTCCGACTGGCAACCATTTATAACTATCTGCTGTCGCATTCTAGAAATATTCAATTAAGAAGATGTAACTCGGACAAATGCTTCACAATTAAACAACAAGAAAACGGCAAAGAAGTCATCACGCTTGTCCAAAGCATGTACAAAATGCGTTACTGAGTAATGCAATTGGCCTGTGGTCGACTTCATTTGGGCACTCTCCTTGATGGACAGAAATGATATTTTCTACTTCACATGATCGGGAGAAAATTAAGGTTGAAGGCAAATATTGCAGGATGTTATCAATGGAGCAGTGATACACTTTTCTTTAACAAGCAAGTGCCGGATTATGGCACCACGACCATTGAAATATGCATATATAGATGCATAAATTATTAAATACACATTTTGCAGTTGTACTTAGTTGACAACAGACAGCGGTTTTATTATTCATAAATTCCATTCTTATCGTAGACAGCATGGAGTGTCGTTGCATATTTATGGTATTATGTATTTATGTATTATGTCGATTTTGAATACGTATCCATATTTCTGGAATTTATTAATTATCTTGCATATAGAACTAGTATATAAAGGTGTGTGTGTAACACTGTCTTAATATATTTCCGGACCTTTTTTAATTTTTCTAAAATAATCTGCACTAAAAACCCTCCAAATTTTCACTGTATTAAATGGCATACTGTTTTCGATTGCATTTCTCTATCATGAATAAACTGTATCAATCTGAATTTAAAGCATCTATATGGAGGCAATAAAATGGCCTTAAAAATCCCATGTATACATTTAAATACGTTTGAGAGCTCCACTAATAAAATGAACAAAAATGAATTGAGAAACTAGATACAGCAATATTTTAAAACTACTTTATAATTTAAACTTTTAAGACTTACTTAATGTGTGTTCACCCCTCTTTAATATTATAAGTGATTTTGAACTTCAAGTAAATGTGATTTAGATGGTTTTCGTTTAACGATCAAATTTCGTCTGTTGGCTGCATATTTAGTCCCAAAGGCTCAATCATGGAATATAAACAGTTTGAAGTATTTGCCTTTTTAAGATTTGTTTAAGAAGAAAATAAATCATTTCTTAGTGCCCAAGACCTGGTGCTCAGGAATAATAAAGGCAAGGTTATAATTTTATAGGAATACTCGCTGGGTGAAGTAGCCCCTACAATAAAGATATATAGTATAATTTATTCAATGACCTATACCAAAGCAGTTATTGTCAAACGACTTCCTGCCATTACTACTCTCATATCCTCTAAAGGCCATCCGTTCTGGTAGTTAGCGGGGATAATAGTTCCTTTCAATACCGAACACGTATTATATACAGCGCCCCGTATCCTATGTATTTTAAAAAATAAACAAATTTCAATTTTAACTTTTAACGATACTTCGGAACACGTTTTCAAAATATGTATAACTCATACTCGAACTAATCATCGGGTACATACAAATCCTTCCTTACTCTAACTTATCATCGGCAAAATATACAAACCTTCCTTTATACTCAAACTAATCATCGGCTAAATTCAAACCCTACCTTAATCAAATTAATCAACGGCTAAATACAAATCCTTCATTACTCTAACTAATCATCGGCTTCTTACAAACCCTTCTTTACTCTAACTAATCATCGGCTTCATACAAACCCTTCCTTACTCTAACTAATCATCGGGTAAAAACAAACCCTTTCTTTGTAGCCTCAGATAACAGAATGCCCGTTCCGGCTCGACGAAAAACATACAATTACGGATTAAAAATGTCTCATCAACTGATTTTCTTTTC
>JAVFBX010194547.1:0-13106 GCA_034783855.1 Mopalia kennerleyi
TACCCGTTTACAGTTTTTTATTTATTGAAATATTACTTGAGCCTAACAATATTGAGTATCACTTTATTATATTTTAAACTTAATTTTCTTTATTGGCAGATGAGACTTTTATGATGTACACACCGTCAACGATAGCGGCTGCGAGCATCGGTGCAGCGGCTCACGGATTGACGTGTGGCTCACCACCACAAGTTCTGTACTGGTTACAACAAATCACAGGAATAGATATCGTAAGTTGAGATTTTCTCCGTGCATAGTTAAATTAAGTAGATTATAATTAATTTGACCAAGGCAATTTAAATATTGCTTATGGGATTAGCTCATTACTTTGTAACAGTGACGGTCGAGTTAGATTCGGATTGTTTTGACAATGGTCATATCTTGACAAATTATAGACCTTTATGTTTGCGGTTGTTTTGCACTGGTCTTGTTCCCGGATACAAATGTATGCAGGTGTTTTATAGCAGCTTTAGGGAAAGTCTATCTACATATAATTTACTTCAGCTATGCCATAAATTGTATTAAAATTGCCCGAGGTTGGATTAAGAAATGACCCAAATTTGCATGAACAGAACTTTGCCTACCTGCAAGTTCAACGTAATAAAGTCATTCTAACATATTAAGTACTATCTCGTATGTAATAAGTTTAGTGAACAGTTTCATAGATCACCACTCAACGCATAAGCAAATTAATTGAAAATAATTGCTATCCTTTTAATTAAATGAATAAGAAATTATGTTATAAAATTAGGACAAGTGTGAAGGAATTCGTTTAAGTACTTAACCAAAGTACCAGCACTTCAACCTGTCTTAATTAAGTGTATTGACAGGGCCAGTATTCATTTGGACTTGTAATAACATTTAAAACGGTTTCATTTACTTAGAGGATACCGTAGTAACACTTATGGCAGGTGTTATTTTTCCAGTAAACGTAGAGGCTGCATTTAACATCACTTGTAGACAGTTGCAGTATACTTTTGCCTGCTTTGAATTTGCCAGTAACAATCTGGGTATTATAACTTTCAAAGCTCTTTAATAGTGATTTAATGAGTTTAAAAATGATCCAGGGGTACAGAAAACCCGGCTGTTTTCGTGGCTCCAGAGCAAAGACAGTTTAGTTTATCCATTAGCACCCCATAGAGCCCCTTCCGTAATGATTAAGTTGAGCGAGAACCTGTTCTTGATTTGCTCCCAAAAGGCGAGCACTTGACATTCGTCACCCTTACACCAATTAGGGCAAGTGTCCTCCGTCCACTGGGATGTATTCGTTTAACTCCGATTCCACGTATATGTATCCAAGAAGCTTGTCTTTTAACTAAGTGACAGACTGTGCATTTTGCAAACTGTTTTGTTTTGTTGTGAAATGTCAGTAAAAGCCTTTGGCCCATTTAATTACAGCGAGTTTGGCCCTCCCGACTTTATTCCATCAAAGTCTCGGTCCAATGACAAGATTTTGGCTTTAAGTTACCCCTTTTCAGGCCATAACTGGGAGTGTCAATGTACCTCCCAGTAGCTCCCCCACCATTTTACAGATCATGTTTGTAAAACAAGCAAAGCTAGCTAGAGAGCACAGAGAAGGCTTTGTGTCGCCGTCTCTCAATAGCCACTAGCTGGAAATCTTGGCTAACTGTCCTACTACCCCTAGTGTAAAAGGGCGGAAATAACAAGTGATTAGATTAGAACACCCCAGACCTAGTAAAGGGTGCAAGGGGCTTTAAGTCGTGTTTTAGGGCTTCCTATCGAGTAAATGAAGACCAGGGTCAGTGACATTGCATTGAAAGCTATCCTCTTTGCCTAAACTGATGGGGCTTTCCCAGCAGGCACCCCCCATAACCTACCCTCAGATCTCCATTGAAACCAGCCCTGCTCCACATTAACGCAGCATGGGGGCATCAAGATAGAGCAAACACAGGCTCTGTAATGTCAATCTTACAACCACTTTTTAGGAAGTTTTGCCACACAAATGAAACCTAGTGCACTCACCCAGTCTTATAATTTGAAGTCTTCCTTTCATTAGCTAACCCACCCTTCTCATTAAATAGAACCGCTTGGATAAATTAAAGCAATGTTTCTTGCTAGTTGTACCATGGAGGTATAACTATACCTCTATGGTTGTGCCTTCCATTCAGCTGTAGAGACTATACAATATATACCACATTCTGATAGACACTTCACTTGCATTGTCCAATGTGAACTTCTTACTACAGTCTTACGACTGTCATGGTGATCATGGTCTTTGAAATTTCTTGCCAGTTTTCATGCGCTGTTTGTATTCACAAAACAAAAAAAAGCTTATTTCAGTCTTTTCTGTTTTTTTCTTCTTCAGGAATACCTCAAAGCGTGCCAAGACCAAATCGAACAAGCACTTACGTTGAGTTTAATGAAATCGTCGCACCAACATGCATCTGAAAAAACACAACAGGGTAGCGTTTCGAAACAAGACTCTGAATCGGAACAACCTACCACACCGACAGATGTACGAGGTATCCATTATTGAAGAGATGAGGTCTGTGATACATTGTGATGGCCGCTCGCTGTTTTCTCTATGGGTACTCTGTACTTCTGAAACTCGTCTGATCAAGCTTTATAGGGAAAAGCAGCAATAAATTGTTGTTGTCCCAAAGAATGCTCGGTGCTTAAAGGCTTTCTGTCTCTACCTGATGGTATTGGCTCAGTGCTGCCCCCTGGCTTCCACGTTCCCGGAAGAGCCCCCTGAGGCTCCAATGCATACTACGCCCACCTGCTGGAGGTGACGTGACTCGATGCTGAGTTTCGTCTGGACCATGCTTAGCTTTTCGCTTCTTGGCCAAGCAAGTTCGAGAGCGACAAAAGGGACCAAATTCAAAATGGCTGCTGCTGACAAAAAAAATGGTATTAGTTTTTTTACTGCCGAAGAAGACTTTTTAAAAAGACTATTTTTATTATTGCAAATTTGCTATCATCAAGTTGTTATAAAGTTTGAAGAGTTTATTGTTCGTATCAGACGTCACTGTTAATGTTTAAAAGACATTCATTGAATTACATTCAAAAATCATCAATAGCATTAAGGGTTCAAAGGATCTAGTTATATTTTTCTTGCGCCACCAAAATCATGAAAATTAGTTTAAAACGCATTCATCAGATCAGGCATTTTCAAAATTTCATTTTTATATTTTTATACTCATAAAATAAATAGATCACATTTCGAAAATATCAAAATTTTATCAAGTATTTCTTGTAGAAAGTTAAACTTTCTATGGTGCTTGGGTTTGAAAGTATCTCAAAATAACATTTTTATATGATGTCACAAATCATTAAATTTCCCTTTCTTTGATTGAGAACTTTATAAAGTTTTAACAGTGTCATATCATGTGTAGGGCAAGCATATAAGTTTATAACTAAAGATGAGCGAGATTTTGTTAGTTGGCGGAGGTGGGGTTGTCATACACGTTCCTACACCACTGTACACAAAACCTCAAGCCTAACACAAACTTGCTCTGTCTTCTCTGTAACCTCTTGTAAAATGTGCTTCATAAAAATCCCAGGAATTTGCACAGCTTTGTATTCCTGAGACAGACGCGAATAACAAATAGACAGCCAATTTGAACAGGCAGTCAAATCATGTCTGGTACTCTCGCAACCACATTTATTGGCTTTGCTGAGCTGCCGAACATATTTTATTATATAAAATAATATGATCCAATCAACTTTACTGCTTCTAAAACAAGCAAATTTTCAATTATTATTTCTTTCTATAAACACGAACAGATTAGGCCATGGGCTTTCTATCGTCGGATAATCTTAAATATTGACAAGATTGAAGAATTCCAATAAAATAAACAATGCAAATGGCTATGTTCTTACTTTTTGTATAAATTTAAAATGTAGGACTGGACTATTAACGAGGTACCTCAAGTTGGGTTAAGAAAGGCTCAGGTCATTTCAATTGAGAGATTGATAGAAAACGTTGCATGATATTCTACCTCTTATGCTGAAATTGATAGATTGGGAATAAAATAGTGTGCCAATCTGTAGGCATGTACCTCAGACTTCTGACCCATTATTCCAATACTTTGATACTTTAATCGTGATTGAAATAAAATATACCTTGATTCTTAATCGTGATTAAAATACAATTTATCTTTAGGTCCATTTCCACCAGCCATTTATGGAAAGTTCTACCTCAAAGGGTTTTGATCTTTTTCTTTTATTTTTTATATTTTTTTTTCTTTAATAAAACCCCTGATGACAACTTTCATCTAAAGTTTGAATTGGACAAAACAGAAGGCATTTAGCCTCTGTTGATTTTTATTTTAGTTTAAGTTTCCAATAATTTGGAAAATTAGCCCTCGACTTTTGTTATTTTCACGACAAAACTTGACTTGTGATAACTACTTATTGACAGTCATTTATCAAAGTGTAGATGTATGACCTCAACAAATAGATATTTTTAATTTAATGTTTCTTTTGTCTTGTTTTCTACCCCAACCTGTGCATTTAATTTTATTGTTTTGATCAGCGCATAGCTGTTCTGCCTTGTACAACTAGTACTATTTATGATGAGGTAATAAACCAAGATTTTAATGACCATGAAATTGTGCCTTAGTTTAAATATATCCCGACAACATGTAAATATGTAAATAATGTTAACATTTATTTGTTGCAAGATTCAATGGCTATGTGAATAGTTTTAGTTGGTCGAATTCCTCAGTCGAGAATTTTGACAAGAAATTGTTGTCATAGTTATATTAAATAAGGAGCTTTCGTAATCGGCAAATTCAGTTGCCATTTTTTTTTTACTTATAATGCAAAATATCATAGAAGGTATTTATGCACAAATTTTGTTTTTTGCTATATACCATATTATCAAATAAAACAGTGATTGATTGTATAAGATAGATACATTTTTGGACCCCCCATCAAAACCGGGTCACTTAAACATTTGGTAACAGGTCACTTCTGTTAGCATATAGCAATTTTTTTAACAACCTACAAGTTGTTCAATTCGAATTTCAAATGTAAATTTTGACTAGATCAAAATGACAGCCAAGCAATGCAAATGTTGAATATGGGCCAATTTGAGCTAGTACAAATCATCAGGTTGGATACTGTATGACCTCAACAACTTGAATATGTGATACAACAAACTAGGGAGGGACGGTTGATTAATAAATACTCTAGCACCATTTAGAGCAGTATATATGTAAACATTTCACTGCTATAAATGTGCTGTACGGATTGTATATATATATATATATATATATACTTCTCGACATATCTGTAGGTTACCCACAACGTGCGAGTACGACCGATCCAGAGACTTGTCTCTGGGAGTTTATCTAGAACATGAGGCAACATTGGTTTTAATTAATCAGCATCCCTGCTAGTGTGACTAATGTTTATAAATAAATAGATGTATACTGCCTCATGATAGAAGACAGTGTCTGTTCAAGTCAACAACTGGTGTCTAAGTAACAATTCAAGTCATCAGCTTGACTTGTAAACTGATGTCCACTTCATTTTACTTGCAAATTAAGTAAAGCCCTTGTTTAACATGTAAATTAGGTCAACCTCATGTTGGATTTTGTAAACTAGGTCAACCTCATGTCGGATATGTAAACTAGGTCAACCTCATGTCTCATGATGATTTAAATAACCACCACGAAAGGATTTGAACTGTCTGTGATGTTAAGAATTGTTTACTTTTTAATTTTTTTTTATTTCAACATACATGTAATATTAAAGAGTGCTATTGTGATATAAGACTATGTACGCACACAGACAACTGGTTACTCGTTTTAACTTTTTTTTTTTTTTTGGTCGTCTGTGCTGCGTTAGAAAACCGGTGCTAATTGAGAGTGAGTCAACGAAACGATAAGAAAATGTGAACACAAAGGTTGATAATGCCATCTTTTGAGTCTGTAATGTATGAAATGAAAGATTTGATTCGTTCTTCCTCCATCTGTCTTATGTCGATGTCATTACTATATAGTTTGTACATGTATTATCATTATGTATTTTTTAGAAATCGTGTACTTACAGGATTATAAGATATCGTTACAAGAAAATAAATCCTTGAAAAAATGAACGGGTGAAATTGTTAGAACGAAAAATGTGAGTTCCAAGTTATGTATGTTACATGAATTTTATTTCATGATTTTTTTTTTTGCTGTATGTTAGAAGACTATAATTACGAATGAAGGAATTCTGCCATGTTGGATTCAGCTGGTAGAGGAAGTAAGAGGAAATGTATCCATTATAACCCACAAAGAACCATGTGATAAATTTGTATATGTTCTTAGTACTACACTGTTGTTATTGTGTTCACCCGGCGAAATGGAGACAACTGTTAAGAGTTGTAAATGCATTTTTAAGGAGATTTCTTTGAGTTACCTCGCCAGTTTTTACTGCCACTTAAAAATTTGTGAATAAACTTGATCATTACAATTATTTGTGAGTTTTAAGAGTTTTCTTTGCGATGAGTGAATGGTACTGTTGTAAACTTGTTACCAGGCAAGCAATTTTGGTTTGGCTAATTGTTTGATTGGGGTTAAACGTCATACTCAAGGGTATTTCACTTATAGACTGATTGTCTACTTCACACTGTTCCATGCCTAATTACAGTGGTAAACCGAGAGAAAACCTTGAAAAAGCCGTCCCTGTGATTTCTGGAGCCACAACGTGTGACTCATTCATAACTCACTGTGAACAGTACATCGGAGTAGGATTAGTAAGCGTACTAAGCCCAGTCACGGGCCTGGTTTGGCTGAAATAAGTTGATTTTTATATGGGGGAATGTCTAATGCTGTTACATGTAACAATTTCAGCACTAGATAATCCAACATGAGTGACTCACTGATAGAGTTATTATTATCCGTCCTCAAAGTTTTACCTGTATTTTACTTTTCTTAATTAAGGTGTTGCACCAACAATCCTCATTGGTCATTTGACTTGCTTTGTTACTTTAATGGTCGCTAGTTAGTTTGGCTGGGCTTCAACGCCATGCTTACGGCTATTTCACTAATGTGTTGATTGGCTTGTCCACCTACCTCTTACTTTATAAAATAAGGAGGAAACCTTGTAAAGACCATCCAACTAAGATGCACCACGAATTCGGTTAATTTACCAGCAGCACATTGGGGGACTCCAGCCAGTAAATGGCACACTGAAGGAGGATCAGTAACCGGACATGCTTACCACTAAACCCCATCCATTGGCAGACATCATTGATTGCATCCCAGGTTATACCACTCATATGGCTTATGGTGTTCAAGTTGTAACTGTTGTCAAAGTTGTAACACTATAAAAGCCATGTAAATGAGTTCATGGACTGGGGCCGGTTGCTCAAAACTCCGTTAGCCTAACAGCCAGTTAGATGACGTCCCCTCCCAGAGAAATGAACGTCACGTCGTAATAGAAATTCATTATTACACAATGTCATGTAACGGACCGTTAACTTAACTGAGCTTTGAGCAACCGGCCCCTGGTGTTTAACACCAATCTGGCTTTGAACCATTGATTGATTGATTGATTGGTGATTTATGCCATGCTTACAGGTATTTTACTTACATGATGTATTCCAACAATACTTGATATTGGCTAAACCAAGATATGAAGCTTTTCCATGTTGTTGGAAATGTTATTTTTCTCCAGTGTTAAGTAAAATCAGCATTGCTACTTTTCAAACAAACTATGTTAAATAATTCAATGTAATAAACTGCCCTTAGCCAGAAACCCATTGGCATTTGACACTGCCATCATATACATGAAATACACATGAGCATGGCATGAAATACACATGAGCACGGCATGAAATACACATGAGCATGGCATGAAATACACATGAGCACGGCATTAAACCCCAATCAATCAGTTTACATGGTGTATTTGTTACTACAGCGCCACAAGAGCCATATTTGTGAGTTAAGTTACAAATGCAATCACGGTTCTATGAAGTAACCATTCTAACACAATCATATAAGTTGAAATCTCTTCATCTGCTGGAAAATTAATGTTCCTCCAGTGCTTAGTACAGACAGTATGACAGCTTGAAACACACTACTGTTAGCCAAAGGGAGTCGTCTCTGAGCTGCAAAGTAGATCCTAAAATAAAACACGAATCAGTTTAGTTTATTTGTCGAGCAATGTTGTCTATATTTTCACGTTTTGTCATATTTTACTATGTGGAGTACTGGAATTGTCTTTTATCTTGTCATTATTTGCTTGCAGCGACATCATGGTTAATTTCTGCCACCCATTGAGGTATTACTGAGCCCTAGGATATAGTGGTGTCTAAGTTTAACATCCTGCAAAAAATATATTTTCACGTCACTTACTTATGTGATGCTGGTGCACCCCAACATAAACTAGATTCATTACTACAACCATATTATGTCAGTTGTTTTCGCTATGTAGAAATTGAATGGTCCTCTCTGGCTAATTGAAGACAACATACAGAGTTACTGGTCTATGATAGAGTGAAATCACCTCTAGTACAGTGTAAAAATCCCTATCAAACAAACGGACGGACTAAACATGTGGAGCTCCCAATTATTCAGGATTAACATGAAAACACCTAACCTTTAATCAACAAAGCGGAGGTCTTCTTTTAAAACAAACACACTAGATTTCCAGCAAACTCAAGTTAAGTAATATTATGTAATACCTTAGACTCCGAGTTAACAAAGTTAAGCTGGGAGAGCTCACCTATCTACATGTAAAACCTCAGCAAACTCAAATCCTGTTACAAAACAAACGGAGCGTTTGAATGGAGTTTTACGCCGTACTTGAGGTGGTTTCCCACACCTGACAGTGTGTCAGCTTAATCAGCGAAACAAATCACCCTTGATGCCCCGGGCAACAAACTAAGACTATAGAGGACAATTATGGAAGAGGCATACAAAGCCATCACAAACATACCATCTCCGTGTTGCCCCTTAGCTTCTAGAGCACCAGGGCAGCACTAAGCTTCCTCCGATTAATTTGGGTTTAAGAAAAGTTTCTTCCATCTTATGATTGTTGATGATTCGCTTAAATCATAAAGGAATATAACAATATAAAACAATATAACAAAATAAAGGACAGAACCTTGGACAGAGACACGAAAATGGAGGCAAAAAGACCTGCAAAAAGCTCAATATATTTAACTTCATGCTGCCCTGGCCACTCAAGCATGCTTGGCTTTCTGGTGTCTGGGTTTTAACAATAGTGTGTCCACCAATGGGAAACGAATCGGAAATATAGCTTCAATGAACATGGGTAGACAAGTAGAAAAGGTTTAAGGCATTATGTAACTTAACCACTGGTTTGTTGAGTATTCAAGCCATGTGAGATCTGTTGACTGTAGATGACTATCCACTGGACAGTTGTACAGATGTGGAGGTCAAACAGTATGGGCATTTTGTACTGTCTGTTGTTGACAGTCTGTAACCATGGACTATTCAAACTTCCTGAACAAACCAATACATCTTAAATAAACCCAACACCTTCCATGCCGGCTTGAACTGAAATTGTGAAATCACAAAACTGCGATAAATCTTGAACTATTACTTTAATGTTGCTATCATCTTATTGCAATGAGCTGGTTAAAAATATAAAAATTTTAATTTTTGTTTTCATTTTTTAAAGTTTGCTTCAAAGAGGCTATTAAAATTTGAGATTTTTTTCTTTTCAAAGTTCATTCTGAAATTCTGAAGATTTTTTCATCTTTTTCTGGAAATTATATTTGCGGGTCTTAGAAGGGATCTACCTGGTGTTTCTTTAGGGCTCTAGTTTTATCCGTGGTTTATTGTCAGCATTCTGAATTGACATCGTTGACAGTATTGCCAGGTATTAAGTCCAGTTAAGTCAGGTGAACAACAAAGGGATTGCTCAAATGTTTAATGGATGATTTTGAAGTGTAACAAAACAGTCCTCAGTCACACAACAAGTTGCTGTCTTGTTCATCGGATGCTGCTGCTCCAACGGCCTCCGCAGAGACTGCAGACTTAGGCAGACGAAAAAGAGGGGGCGGGCATTCACGGAATTGCATACCTGAGCCTGGGCCATATGTGCTTGGCAATGACCTCGCTCACTTCAGTTAAGGGACGTTCTTTGTACAACGCTGTTCTCATGTCGGCCGAGGGGAATGCTTGCTTCGGCGAAGTCATTTCTACCTCCCCTGATTCCGTCCAGCCACATGTTTGTATGCGAATCAAAGGGGATTTTCAATGATATTTTGTGAACGTCCTGTGTGAGCAGGTAGAGCTATTTCGACCTAGTCCGAGCTCTGGCCACGACCATAATCAGGGACTGCTCACCTGAGCTGCACACAGGTAACCAAATGCAAATGAGGTAGGATAAAGCATGTGCATGGTTCACTGATCTGTATCATCAGGTGTTTGTTTGATTGGGGGTTTACACCATGTTGTAAATAAGAAGACACAGTGAGCCATTTTCACCTGAATATGTTTTACGATTTCATTAACATTTCCATATAATCCTCTGAAACGAGCTATTGATCTATCTTGGCCCAATTGGGCTTACTTACTCATCTTTTTAAAAATTCTTTTGATTTTTGGCAAATTGTCCAATTTGATTTCTTTTATAACTGTCCTTGAACTGTTGACGTTGATTGATTGGTGTTTTACACTGTGTTTAGGGGTATTTCCCCTAAATGATGAAGATGTATTGCAACAGTATTTGACACTAGCACAATCATAAAATGTGAGGTGTTTTGATACTGTTGGAAAGTTAATCTTCCTCCAGTGTTAAACAAAGACAGCAAACCTGCCTTTAACAAAAGGGCATGTTAATAATGATATAATATGGTATAAATATTTTGAAGCAGTTTTTGATTGATTGAGTGATTGATTGATTGATTGATATCTTACATGGATTGACAAACTAAATGGCCTTCCTCTCAATTATATCTAACACGATGTCACACCCTACATATTCATATATCCGGTTTCAAATTCAATCCAAATTTTTTCTATCAATAACTGATTTGAAACTTAGAAACTGAGCGGGGATACTTGAACCGTCCAGTCTACTGCTGCAACCAAAAGCGAAAGTAAATACTTTATTTCTATAGACGACTATTTAAAACTTATGCCAGAATTTCAGTGATGAAGCCAAAAGTCATGTAGAAGCCAATAAGACTTGTTTTGAATGCAGCACAGGTAATAAATGTATTTGGTTTGCAAAAGTGAAATGACTTCTATTTTGCATGTTTGTTTGATAGGGGTTTTAACATAAGAGTTGTTTTACTGTTATGATGGCTTGCCAGCACAATGGGTGAAGGAAACTACCCTTGATGGCGCTGGCAACACACAATGATGGTACAGGACAGGCACAAGACACGGAACAAATACATCACCAACAACTCAGCTTAAGGTAGGTCGGCCCCTTCGAGGTCAAAATGTGCCTCTTTTTTTATTATTTGTTGATACGAAAATTCACGCAATTAGCCTGCATTTAGTGAAACAATTATACAGAAATTCCTATAAGAAGTCCTTTAATTTTAAGTTTGAAAATTGTGATTCAGTGCATTGTCAGTGTACAGCCGGATGGTTTCTGCCCGAATTCTAGCACTTCATTTTTTGTCGATAGGCAATTTTTCAACGCTGTTTTCTCAAAAACCGTTTAAGCTACACTCGTGAAATTTGGCATGCTTATTAGAGACATATCAAGCTAAAAAACGGTCCTTCAAATTTTAAAAGGTCGGCTAACTTTTGTAATTATTCAGATTTTAATGAAAAAAGTCAAATTTTCATCATTAATTTTAGAAATATTAATATAAAAAGAAAACTAGGACGAATCTATAAAATTTGAAGAATTGTTTTTTAGTTTAATATGTCATCAATAACCATGTCGAATTTTAGGGTTGTAACTCAAACAGGTTTTGAGAAAACAGCATTGAAAAATTGCATATCGACAAAAAATGAAGTGCTAGAATTCGAGCAGAAACCATCCGGCTGTACCCTGACAATGCACTGAATCACAATTTTTAAACATAAAATTGAAGGACTTCTAATTGGAATTTTTGTATAATTGTTTCACTAAATACAGGCTAATAATGTGAATTTTGGTATTAACAAATAAAAAAAAACCAGACAAATTTTGACCTCGAAGGGGCCGACCTACCTTAAGAACTATATCATAACATTTCGCCAACGAATATACAGTTGCTAACCTTGCTTTTTAGATGGATTGTTCCCTTTTCGAACCACGGTTTAAAACTATAAAACTTAGCTACATTTTATCTATTAATCCGTGAGACATTCTCTAACTTAAACTTTTTTTTTAACAGTGAACGAGGCTGGGGAAAACTCGCAACTACTTCCTGGAAGTTATAAATGGGCTTTTGCTTTTAAAATACCAGATCGCCCGCTACCGTCCTCTTTCGAAGGTGAACATGGATCAGTTATGTACTGGTTAAAGATAGAGATCGTCAAGCCTTTTCCACGACCTAACGTTAAACGATATAGGTGTGTAACTATACTGGATAATCTGGATTTGAATGTAGCCAGATACCAGGTAAGAAACAGAGACATCAGCTGAAAGAACAAAGTTGTTGATTTGTATTAAAACGTTTTGTTCAGGGGATTTTCTACCAGTTAAAGGGAAAGACCACTGATTTTCGACCTAAACCGGTTATTTTTATTGCATATTTTATTGCATATTTGCACTTCTATACATAAGATATTGTCCTTTTACAAGTTATTGCAACCAATGGTAAAAAAGAGACTATTACTTCCATTATGACATGCTGGCCGTTTAAAACAAATGGTAAAGTAGATCCTATCATTTCCATACATTAGATATTGAACCCTTTAAAATGAATGGTAAAGTAGACCCTGCCAGGTTATAAACTACAGCTGGCATCTAACGCTGGCATATAAAACAATATACATCAAAAATCTTAGTTTTGGTTTACATTCCAAAGTTCTGTACCTTAAGATATCAAGGTTACTAATTGTAATCTCTCCAAAGTTGCATTGTCGAAAGTCCATCTCTCGATTTAACATTGTAAGTACACTGTAAAAAATATTCCTTTACATGTTAAGTAATATTCCCCGAATAAAGCACCAGCGGAATATTCCATAATTTTCAAGGAATATGACATGGAATTTTCCGTAACCTGT
>JAVFBX010194558.1:0-13106 GCA_034783855.1 Mopalia kennerleyi
ACTTATATGACGACGGAGACAAAAATAAAACGTACAAACAGATAAGCTTTGTTTCCCTTTAGCTCTGAGAACACCAGTGCAACAGAAAGCTCCTCTTTTCTCTCCTTTTACAATCGGCCGAGGGAGTATTCTTCTGGACTGGCCAACCCGCTCCCCCACGGGGCCCCTTGAACACAGTAGCTAGAAAACAAATTTACTGATTAACTTTAAGCTTGATACATGTACATGTATGTATCTTCCTCAAGACGACGGATGGGATTGCATCCTAAAACAAAATGTCAGTTTTTACATAATATGAGAATATTCATACCTATATATTTTAACACGATCAGAGGAGAATAAATTCACGGACTAACTTCAAACTTTCTGGCTTTATTAAAGACAGTGGATGGTATTGAATTTCACCAAATCCGTAAAACAAGATGTCCTTATGCACCCCTCTAGTAAGATGGCCATGTTTTAAACATGTTTGATGGGAGGGAGCTTCCATAGTGAAGCTCCTGTTAGGAGTGTTTTGTTTGCTGCCAGTTCTCCATTTGGAGTGAAATAGCCTTTAACATGGCATAAAACAACAATCAACGCTGTTCTCACAATTAGTATAGGTTATCCAAAGAGTAATTCCATGACCGGACGAACATCACCCTCTGGTAATATCTAAAATTATCAGCCTTGACAAGTGTCTCTTTAATTACAAAGAAAAATACAAGATTAGTCCGAATTATATAATTTAATGAGTCCCACGTATATTCTGGGTGTAAATACAATTCTTCATATCAAAATAATAAGTATACATAACAATGACAACCTGACTATCCAGTAACTAGAATCTCAATAAAGGATTTTCAGCCTAGTTTCCTAGGTCTGAATGAATAGCAGTTAAACAAGTATGCCAGCACAAATCTGTACTAGATGAACAATCTCATGAAATCGCAAAATATCTTATACAATTATGAAAAATTAAAAGCCTATCAAACAGTCAATAAAATAAAAAGTACGAAAATTTATGTGTAAATTTTGGAAATGTATTGCAGTTGGACCTGGCATAACCTTGATGGAAACGTCAATCAATCATAAGTTAGCTAACCAATCCAAATCAACATTGCAGAGTGAGTCATCAAAAATCACAGAGCAAGCAGCCCTGTGATTGGTCATCTATAGACTTAATATCATTTGATATAGGATATTGTCAGATCTAACAGCCACATCACAAAACAAGGGAGATAATCTAACCCTGGAATTAACTCTTGATCACTAAAAATTATAGTGTTTTACTCCACAGTTATTTTACGGACTCTGCCTGGCACTTCAGTGTTAAACGTAAATAGTTACAATGGGAGAGGCCTTTGTATGTAACAGTTAGATAAAAAAATAAATAAAATTATAATCACAATAAAGGCTACTCCGATTCGTTTACAAATCGAGCTGGTCAACTAAGTACCTTTTTAAGGTAGGTTTAATATGTTTTATGTTCATTCCTGTGACAATTGGTGAAGGAAACCATCCTCTACATCACTGGCAAAAAAACATGACCAGATAAAACAATCCCACAAGCCACCAAATAAAGACACCATGATAAATTGGTTTGTGTTGACCATTGCCTATTTGCTCTGAGAGCACCAGGGCAACAGGACGCTCCCATGAACAGCCCACAATAATATGTGTTAAAAAAAAAGGAACCATTAATTTTGTAATTTATTTTCTTTACAATACTTTATGTATATACCAACATGCTGAAGCGATAATGATTTTGGACATAACTGGTCCACCAAATGGTTGCACTTACTGTCTATTCTCAGGGCAATGGCAGAGTAACTAAACTCTTCCTGAATGAATCTAGTCTGACCTAATCAGGGACCAACAACCGATAGACCAACCTGGGGGCATTTCAAGGACATTTTTTTTTTTTCTTGTGTACAGTCACATGGAATGTTTCGATATTTTATTTTGACTCTACATGATCTATTAAATATTGGATAAGAATCAAACAGATAAAACCTTTAACAAGTAAATTCATAACAAAAATAATTATACAACATTGGAAAATGTCTGTACTGTTGTAATGGTGTTCCTTTCAAAGCTAATAATTGATTTCATTAAAACAATCTAATTTGTACATGTACATCAAAAACAAAATTCAACACCAATTAATTACAATGAACCTAATTAAAATAACAGATGGTCCACTATCTTGTTATTTGGACACCAAAAACAGAAAGTTTAAAGTCATCATGACATCCTTTACTGAAATTATCTCCCTTTATGGCAATGTATAGCCATTGCCTACACTTAAAAATGTGCAGAAAGTATAGTACTAAAATCAATTTTAAAAATTGTATTAACTTTCGTTTTATAACTTTCAAAATTATACAGACTGCATCTGTTAAAAATTGTGGATTAACTAACTTGATTGACTAAAATCCTAAAGCGGCGTCAGCTAGATGTCATTGTGTCGTTCATTCTCACTTCATCTAGCCACAGAGAGACTCCCCTCTTTATACGCATAATAACATTATTGTCTCATTCATTCTCACTTCATCTAGCCACAGAGAGACTCCCCTCTTTATACGCATAATAACATTACAAGTAAGACAGTTTGTAAATTATTTTCATCCCCATTGTGCATGGTTAATTATTTCATTTTATTAAAAATATATACAACTATTTCAATATATTAAGCAAGACAATTTTGGCATAAATTGACACTAAAGGTGATACGAGTATAAACCGTTGAATCACTGAAATTCACTCGACATTGAGAATTAATGATTTAACTTGAAATGCTTGAAGGTTGTTTCAACAACTTTCCTCAACTGGCCGATAGAATTAATTACCTCACAGTTAAAATGAATAAATACAAAAATCATGTTTGTTTGTTTGTTTCATTGGGGTTTGACGTCGTACTCAAGGGTAGTTTACTTACATGAAGATGGACTGATCACTTCACACTGCTCCTAGCTTACTTACGGCAGAAAACCGAGAGGAAACCCTGTAAAAATTACCTGCTCGATTGCTGAAGCCCCATTGTGTGACTCGATACAAAAACAAAGCTAGGTATCAAATGGTAGCATATACATATTAACAAGCCAATTCCCTAACCCTAAAATGTTTAACATTAATAAAAGAAAACTACAGGATAATAAAATCTAAATAAGTACACCTCAACAATTCTGAGAGAAAGAATAACAACATACCAATTTATTCCTTGGACAGATATATGTTATAACAGAGTAAGTTTGTAAAGACAACATGTACCACTAAAACACTTGTTGGTAATAAAACATACATTCTCTATTTGTTTGATTGAAGTACTTATGGTTATTATTGACTTATATTGTTTGTTTGATTGAAGTACTTATGGTTATTATTGACTTGCATTGCTTCTTTGATTGCAGTTTATTCCGTAATAAAATTATTTCCGTCATCTGACCGCGTGCAAGCCCTATGAGTGAAGGAAGCCATTTTTGACGCAACTGACAACAAAAACTGCAAGACAGGACAACCACAGGACAATCACAGGATATAATACAATGTAGTGTCTAGTGCTACAATTAAGTGTTGGCTTAATTGTCCAGTTAAGTACTAGGATTAGTGTTGGTTTAAGTGCCTGGTTTAGTGCCAGAATTCATATGGGGTAAAGTGTTGGTTTAAGATTCCGATTTAGTGTTGGGTTAAGTTTGAGGTACAGTAGTGTTCAGCTTAAGTGTCCAATTCAGTGCTGAGTTCAGTGTCGGGTTAAGCATGACGTTTGGTGTAAGGTTAAGTGTCACATTAAGTGTCAGGTTAAGTGTTGAAATAAGTGTCGGTGTAAGTGCTGAGTTTGTGAGTGTTGATTTTTTGCAGAATTTACAGTCATATGATCAAACAGGTCCATAAATAAGAGACCTGAGTTCAGAGAAATCAATGGTCACATTAACTGCTACACGTGAAAACCTCACAATAATCAAAAATCAATACTTTCCATAGGGCTGTTACCTAAGATAAAAATCACCACTGTGACATTATAAAGAGCCCATCGATCTTAATCACTTCAATAAAGCTCCTTCAATTAGTGCTGTCAAAGAGTGTGTTAACAGTAGCTACAATGGTAAGGGGAATAATATCAATAAACAGCTCAAACGTAATGGCTATGGAACCCATACAATTGATACCTTCTACAAAGAAAGTAAATTAAGTTTATCCAATTGCCTATGTTAAACATTCTATTGATTGAATGATAAAGCTGGGAAGTAGCGAAGGTAGGTGGCAAGGATGATTAATTTAATATCACCCCCACACACACATTTTATTTCCCTTTTATTGATTTTTTCTATATCTAATATTAGAATCTTGCCAAGACTAAAATTAATAAATATACGGTAAATTAATTTGAGATAAAATCAGTTGAAAACTGGCAACCGATTTGTTCAGAATTTGGAAATGACAGCAGCCGAGATGCTCAGTACTTTATAGCATAACAAGTATACGTGCTCCCTGAAACTAAATAGTTACCAATCAATATGAAGAGTTGTGTTTTTCTACGCCAAATTAACCACCTCAGGAAATTGGTAGCAACAGCACTTGCTATTGATTTAACAACTTCAATTGATTTCCTCGTGCTGTTTGGTTCCGACTGACTTACCTAACCACTCGGACTCGCCAATACATTGTTTGTTTGACTGGGCTTTTAAGGTTCCACTTAACATAATTTCCCTCATATGAGGTGATTGGTCAATAAACACTGACAAGACAGCCACAAGGCGTAAAACTGATTCCACAACAGACAAACTGCCTATTGCCTTCTATCTCAGAGAGCAAAACTTTAATTTGACTTATGACCTCAGCTATATAGAGAAGGAAAATGTATGCAAGTGTTAAACAGTGTAGGTTAGCCGGGCTGACAATATATACTGACTGATTGGTGTTTTATGACATGCTCAAGGGTATTTCACTTATTAGTCTGACATCGGTGTATTCCAACAATTATGAACACTAGCATAATAATTCAAAGTGTTTTAATAAAGTCATAGAGTTAATCTTCCTCTAGTGCTACGTAAAAAAGTATTGCTTCACTCCAAAAAAAACTGCCCTTAGCCAGAGGGCTTCTATTCTGACTGAGCTGTGGATGTATATATTTCTAAAGATTAACTATAGTGGCGCAGGGATGTGGATTTATTAAAATCGGTGAAATGCTCTCCTGTTTTAGATAAACACCCAGAGACAAATTTCTAAATAGATCTTTATCTGGAGTTGTTATGGGTGATGACCATGTACATATGCATATATTTCTAAAAATTAACCCCATTGGCACAGGGATGAGAGATATATATTTATTGTAAAGAAAGAAAGAACATTTGCTTCCCTCCACCAGGATTCAAACCTGGGTACTTTGAGTTACAGGACCAACACTCTACCACCTTCTATATATATATACACTATACCGAAACATTGTCTTTCTCAACAATAAAAATATATACAGTGTATTCATTTCTGTCATTCATAATATTGGACAAGCTCAGGGAATTTGACGATTAACCATTTTTAATTTTTTAAAATCGACATCCCTGTGCCACTGTGGCTTATAAGTGAAAAAAGATATGACATCACATTGGCACAGCTTTTTTGTACTTCGAATATTGATCTAGTTTAAAGCAAATAGTTAATACTATTTGATACCATGATTATATGTGAAGACTATTAAAGACAGGACATATACAGTGTAAATTAAAATCAAATCAATAAGGGTATAATTGTATTTCAGGTAAATGTATATCTGAAAAATATTACTTGTATAAACTGATTAAAGCTGAAAGTTTAAGAAATGCAGACTAGAGAGTCATCAGTGTATAGATGAATGTAACGACTTATATTATTGAAATAATAATTTTAAAAAAATAATTTAATTGAAGAAAAAAAGATTTCTTACACAACTTTACAAAATCAACAATTTTTACAAAAAATACTATATACAGAGACAATTTGCAGAGGAGCATTATGTAAGTTTCTAGTAGTAGGGTATTGGTTTCCCAGAATAAATAGATACGGCAACAAGTGTGAAAATGACAAATTAAGCACCAAAGGCCGGAAGTATGAAGTGATCATAGATTGGGGGTGGGGGTGGGGGAGGGGGTGGGGAATCTTAGTAGTTTTACGGTATGTGTTGTAGAATTTACTTTCCTCTTGTGGCAAGTTAAGATCAAGGGCTTACGCAGCCACCCGTCCAAATGGACACCCTTCTAGTGAACAATTGCCTCATTTGGACACCATATTTTCATAAAGTTTAACATGCAGGAGATAGGAAAACTGTCCAAATCCAGTTATTTGAAAACTTAAGCAAAAGGACCATGTTGGACACCCTACTTTGGATTTCTGGCTAAGCCCCTGGTTAAGATAGAATCACACTGTTTGATTTGACTGGTTTTAACACTTTATCTCCATACCTCTTCTATATGGCACAAATAGTCCTTTCAAACTTCAACTGAGCTATGAAAGGGATTGATCGACATTTTGTTGGGCTGCCGAATATAGGCCTACTAATTTCACTAAAAACTCAATTTAGCCGATAAAAATTTTATATAAATCTCTCCAAGTACAAATATTCAGTGTTTTATCAAAATTTAAATTTGATTGGAGGTTTAAAAAAAAAAAAAAAAGGGTTTTCACGACATCAAAGAACTGTCAAACCATCAATTCAACAAATCCGGTAAATCAGAAATTAAATTAATGGTAAAAAATTCTCAAGAATAATGCTGGTGTTGCATAATGGCCGACAATGACCACCATATAAAGAAGTTTACAGACCAAGTTTAGTTTGAGTAAAGTTGTTATCGCGTAGTATAAAAGTGCCCTCTATGTCTTTCTCTTGAGTATCTATGCTCATGAAGATATGAGGAGGAGGAGTCAAATGGTCATGAGCAAAGGCATGTTTGGATGTTTGTTTGTTTGGGCTTTAGTGTGGTACTCAATGGTATTTCACTTAATGGCGACGGATTGTACATTTTACACTGTTCCTTGCTAAGATATGTAACAACCCCCCACCCCCCATTGCCAGAGCCAGACCATGTGACTCACTTATGATGGTTAACAGGCAACATATAAACGGTACATTGAAGCAGGATAAGTAAGATGACGAGCTAACCACTAAGCCACAGCAACACATTTGAATGCCCTGTTTTTATGAAACAATTTGTAATTTTCAAATGGATCAGAAAGGTTTTGGCAACTGTGAGTTATGGGATGAGGTCTTCGGGAAATCTGGATGAAGCTCTGTTAAGATACATGTGAGTATATAAATGCTACCTTAACAAATGATCTGGGTCCCATTTACTCACATCAAATAACAAAGAAAATAGCCGGTTCAGCACTAACATATGTCGCAGTTCTTGGTCCGGGTGATGGTTGTCCAAAGCCACACATTTTAATAACAAGCTTTCTAATTCTACATTTATGGAAGACGGGGCATCTGGAAGAATGTACTCCTTCAAAATTTCACACGCAATGGCTAAATTAGGGCGTTTTCGTTTCACTGAACATTGCCAAGTCAATTTATCACAGATGGTGGAACACAGAGACGTATGTAAGCAGTCTTGATCCGTTGAACATGCAATATTTCGTAACTTTAATTTTAGCCATTTGTCTGCATGGATTGAATTCAAGTCTATCGCCTGAAAGTCATATTTATTGGAATAGCCCAAATTTTGGGGGGATAAATTGCACAAATTGTAAAAGACTCCATCATATTCATACACGATAAAGATAAAATCTAGTAAACCCACAGCCACTTTAGCCCTATATTTCCACTTCGGTAAAGTCCATAAATAAGACGATGGAAACACCCTCTGAAAATAAGTATCTGACTTATCATAAAGGGACATTTTTGATACACGATTACTGGCGTAGAGATTTCCACAAGTTCCATTTAGCCTTGGAAAGTAGTCCCTTGTTTGTCGAAAAACAAACATCATGAGGAATTCATGTATCTGTAGGAGTGACCATACTGATCGCGCCTCATCCAGGGATATCTGAAAAAAAAAAAAATCAGTTAAAAAATAAACTGCCAAATGTTACAGATATTTTCTAACAACAATCCATAAAATAAGTGAAACGTTATAAGTCCAACATATGTTAATGACTAATTCGTTATACGACTATTGAATTTCAATATGACAAAATAAAGTGGTGTTTTATGTGCAACAACATGCTGGGAGTAAACCTTCCACCCCTTGACGAATAAACAAAAAATTTCTAGAAATTCTAACTCCTAGGAAATTTTAAACTCACACCCCTTGACGAATAAACAAAAAATTTCTAGAAATTCTAACTCCTAGGAAATTTTAAACTCAGACTCTTAAGGAATTACAACCATGGTTTTCTTAGGAAATTCTAAATCCAGACGTTGAGAAAAAATTTACCCACAGTCTCCTAAGACATTCTTACCCGCACTCCAATGAAATTCCCAACGCCGGAGCTCAGGGAATTATTATCCTAGACTCTTAAGAAATTTTTACCATAGATTCCAAGGAAATTCTTATGGTAATCTCAAAGGAAATTTTTAGCATGGACTTCTATGGAATTAACTCCAAAGACTCCAAGCTCTACATTTCTAGATTATAATCCCATTTTTGTATAACAGGAAAGAAATCTCAATCATCACTGGCAGAATTTGAACCAAAGACTCTTTCTTAGAAATTCCACTTTCTCCTGTAGTAAGTGGTAGTTTATTTGTAGTTAGGAGATTGAAGCTGTTAAAAGATGACAAATTTATAACCACAATTGTAACAAAAATTACCTGCTGATTATAATTAAAATCTACAATTTTAAACGAAAGACTCAATAGAGAGTAAAGCAGTTAAAAGTTAAAAACATGAAATCCGAATTTCTTAAACAATTACCTGCTGGTTGTAATTAAAATCTGCAAAATTAAGCAGATTTTCAATGAGCTCTTGTTGAATGGCATCACTCAGGCCAAGTTTAGCTGATAGTAAAGCTGCAATTCGGGACTGGAATTGTTCCACACTGATTCCATCTGTAGGGAATTCCAGGTGAATATCTGACGCCCCATCATAACTCATCACCACAGGTACTTTTAACCACATGTTGTGGAATGAAAATATCTGTAAAGTGAATCAGGGGAAACGCATTAAATTCTTTATGTATCAAACCCACAATATGGCAAAAGATTCAAAAGAATATGACAGAAAATGCTTGTATAGTTGGAACAAAATAACTAGTACAATTTGAATTCTTCAGAGTTACCAAAATGAGGTTGATTGATCAATTCGTGTTTTACGCCGTGCTTAGGGTATTTCACTTATATGACGAACGTGTATTATTGACACTAGCACAACCAAGATGTTTATCGTTTCCATTATGTTGGAAAGTTAATTTTCTCCGAATGCTAAACAAAGACAGCATTGCTACTCTTCAAACAAACCGTCCATAGCCAGAGGGCAACCAAAATAAGAAATAGTTTAACAAAAGTGCAAATATCATAAAGTCTTTATTTTTTACTTCAATTTTATAGCCAATCACTTTTCCCACTGTGCAATACATACTACTTATACTTAAAATTAAGAAAACACAACCTGATTAAGGTAAATTTTATAGTTGTATTTTTGATTGGTAATTAACGTCATATTTCCATTATATGACGACGGGTTGTCCATTTCATAGATTTCTGGAACCACATCAAGTGACTCACCCATATACCTGATGGTCGAAAGAAGAACTCGAACATGTGAACGATACAATGAAGCACATTCCCCAATTTTAAAGTTGATGGTGTCTTCTGATACTTTAAAAATCAAAATGTTATTTGTGTTAATAGAACACAACTATTTGCCTTTAAAGTTTTAATGAAATTTTTTTTTTTAACTTACGTTTAGCCCATATTTCTGTCCGTGACAAGACCGGAGATATATGGATTGCTCGTAACATAGCTTATAACAGAGTTCTCCCGCTATAAGGCCAGCGTCATACTGCTTACACTGCAATAACAATCACAATGATATAGAGCAAATATGTTGGTAACAACTTAAAATAGAAAATATGTTTTGTTAGCTACCAAACTTACTAATACAGGTGGTTACTTTGTAAACTTAATCATAAAACTAATCATTGTTTGTGTTCCAATACATTCAGGTGCTGTTGGGGAGAACGATCCGAAACAGGGTCTCGCCATTGTTATGTCAGCTTATTTTAGGAGGACTGATTTATAGGTTTCCCAAGTTGTTTGCCATGTTCGTCTTAATCTGCATTTTGCTACTGATTTTGACCAATGAATTTTGATCAATGAAGTTTATATTATCAAGCAATTTTGCTTTATTTTTCATAAATTCACATTTATGTATTTAAAAAGTCAGCAAAGCAGTGGCAAATGCAAATGTAATGTTATCCCATAAAATTAAAGAGGATGGATTTCAAGGTTATGCCTGAAAAGATTACAGCACGGCCCAGCACATTATTGCTTTGTTTAATCTTGGTTTTCCTTCCTCCAGGTGGTAACACAGGTGTCCTTACCAGATTTCGGGTTATGATTCCCCCTCCACAAGGGTCGTAAAACACAAGAGCCCAGATAATGAAGACAAACCCAACACACAGGAATGATAATACACAGCACTGGTTACATACAGAGCAATTCAATATCTGAAAATGAGAAAAGTTTAAAATTAATACGGGTTCTTGCAGTAAACGGTTGTAAAGATTTTTTGCGATGAAAGGTAAAACGAAATGTAGCATGTACTGGTATGTACACAAATATTATAATTTTGGTGGGATTTTTGACAGATTCTAAGATAATAATGATAATATAGTTATTTCCACTAGGTACATGTAGCTGGTTTAGCTCACAAACTCTCCACTCCACCAAGGCTTAGTCCTACACCCAGCCCAGCTAAATGTTAGTGGAACATTAGATTGTTTGTTTGTTTGCTTGATGTTTAACGTCGTACCCTAGGGTATTTCACTTATATGACGACGGAGACAAAAATAAAACGTACAAACAGATCAGCTTCCTGTTCCCTTTAGCTCTGAGAACACCACGGCAAGAGAAAGCTCCTCTTTTTCTCGCCTCTTACGATCGCCGGGGGCAGTGGGACATTAGAAGAGATTTTTCTGTATGATTTGGGCTAAGTAGTATGTTTAGATACAGTTGTATACAAAACTACCACATACATGTATATATATTTTGAATAATTGAAGAGAGAAAAATACATACACATAAGGTGATTCATTGATTTCAATCAATCTACATCCATGTGTCTGTGATTGCTTTTAGAAATATATTCATATACACACATGTAAAATAATCAGGCTAAATTGTACACAGATATATAGTAGCCTCAAACTATTACATAATTATGCTTCTAAAAAGTAATCACTTGGGAAAAAACTCCAAATTATTGAGTGAAAATTCAATTCCCGTGCTGAATTGTAGTGGAAAGTACTGAATTCTTTTCTAGGAAAGATGCTGAATTCGTTGGAAAAAACATCTTACAATTCTAACTATTGTATAATTGTTATCATGTGCTATGTCACTATGTCAGTAAAGGCGAGACACCCTATCTTGCCATTCTGGCTAACACATGGCTTGTTTCTGTAATGGTCGGTAACTTGTTTCCGTCTTGATAGTATAAACTTGTTTCTGTCATGACATGTCGTAACTTGTTTTGTCATGGTAGATTACTTATTTCCGCCATGACACATCGTAACTTGTTTTGTCATGGTAGATTACTTATTTCCGCCATGACACGTCGTAACTTGTTTTGTCATGGTAGATTACTTATTTCCGCCATGACACGTCGTAACTTGTTTCTGTCATGGTAGGTATAGAGCAGGATTAATATTGTGAATACATTATATTTACACTATTATTCCTACTCTATACCCAGGAAATTAACCAAACTAGGAGGCATTGATTTATGATGTTACAGATATCAAGAAGCGTAATGTGTCCAGCCCTCAATAGCACTCACATGTTATCATTAACATAACTGGTCAAATCAATACTGCACAGGTATGAAATTATAACAATGGGGTTTTTCCATAGTTCATATCTTAAAAACACACAAAGGACAGCTGCCAGTCAGCTTCAAATATTAAACCAGACATAAAACCCAGACTGAAAACAACACTTGCTCATTTATCATTTATTTACATCGTTTTTATTTTTCAAAAAACTATTATATATGAAATCGTTCGAATTCAGACATGCATTAAGCAGATGCACCAAACTAGTTTTATGACATGTTCATTTGATTTGGGGTTTGACGCTGTGCTTGAGGTTATTTCGCTCACATGACTGCATTGGTTTGTTTGATTGGTAACTGGTGGAATATTTAAAAGGAAACCTATGCAAAAACCAACCGAGTGAACAGATAATCTTTGCAGTCAGCAGAAAACTTCCGTTCAATATATAAACTTAGGTGGAAGGTGGTCTTAAACACGCCAGTGTTACATTGAGGAGGTTCAACGGTTCGTAGCCACCAGTATAGACATGATAGCTTAGGCTGTAACAAAACATCCCCCATTCAAAAAGATATTTAAGTAAATTAAGTTACTACTGTAAATTTGCCCTCTCTAGGGATAAATACAAGCAACAATAAAATTTTTTAGAGGCATTTAAAATAACTAGGGCCTGACACAAACTTTAGAGCCTCTGCAAAAAAATTGTAATGGGGAACAAAAATGTTAGAATCTCTTAAGGAAAATGAAAAGAGTTAATTTTAGAACCTCTATAGAAAATGGCCAGGTTAACAAAAGACTGTAAAATCTCTGGGGAAAGTGTAAAGGGTTAACTTTAGAACCTATATGGGAAATAAAAAAGGGCTACAAAACTTTAGAATTCCGTGGGAAATGACAAAGGTTAACTTTAGAACCTCTGGATAAAGGATAAGGGTTAACCAAATGTTTACAATCTCAGTGAAAAATTAAAAGAGTTTACAAAGACTTTAGGAAAATGGCAATCTAATTAAAATCAGATCTCAAAAACACTCCCCGTGTTTTGTTTGTCGCTATATTGAGATAAGGCAATCACTCTACAAACCATGTTCAATAAGGTCAGTCTCACTGGGGTTCACGAAAGGTCACAGTTTGAATTGTCCAATTAAAACACAGATAACACGGGGTGTGGT
>JAVFBX010194569.1:0-13105 GCA_034783855.1 Mopalia kennerleyi
ACGTAGAAGATTTGTCACTTATCGCCTATCTGAACGTAGAAAACTTGTCATTTATCACCTATCTGACCGTAGAAGATTTGTCACTTATCGCCTATATCTGAACGTAGAAGTCTTTTCACTTATCGCCTATCCGGACGTAGAAGTCTGGTAATTTATCGCCTATCTGAACGTAGAAGACTTGTCACTTATCGCCTATCTGAACGTAGAAGTCTTGTAACGTATCATCTATCTGAACGTGTTACCTATCTCCTATTTGATAGCATTCGTGGAGAAAAAACCATCAGGGATATTAAAATAAAAATTATTTATTTTGTTTATTTTTTCAACAGAATAGCATGAAACAGAATTCGTATATATTGTATATTTGACTGCATTTGCTCAACCACAACAAAACGTAGAAACCTGATTACATGTTATATATTATTTTGCTTATACATATTATATAAACTTGACCTTGTGTTTCAACTTCTCATAATCGTATCCAAATAAACTTAATTCCCCAAACAAATCGCTTTAAAACATATTTTTTTAAGGTTGTATTCGGTAGAAATGCAGATCACATCCAGTCATTTTTTTTATTTCTGCATCAAAAGTCAAACATATGTTATCTTCCATTCCCTGTTGATTTTTCTTTCAACAGGAAAGTTAGTCTTTCTTAACAAATCTTAAACAAAGTTATCCTTTTAATTTTAATTTTCATAACACCAAAACTGTCGCTTCAATTGTCCATTTCTCAAAGTGCTTCAATTAGCAAAAAGGTTCTACATGTTGTCCTATAATACCACATAGGTATCCCCAGACACCTGTCCTTATTTGGACATACACGCTCAGTCCCTTACATTGACCATGCCGTCTTTAGTTATCAAGGATTCAGAACCGTTTCTCTCAGGCTGGACGTTACTTAACTTGGCTGAAGCCGGAATAGTCATTTCTATAGGGCTGTGTGGTGGTTTGTAATCCTCGCCATACCTCACCGTAATCAAACTATCCTCATAGCGATCCTCGTTACAGTACTGGTAGAAAAAACTAGGAAACAACAAGGCTACAGCCAGTGTTAATCCCCCGAGACAGAAGAGCACTAATCCAATGACTTTACACATTTCTAACATGGTATTATGGGGATCGGCCTCTTTGTCCACAACTACGATCTGATGCTCAGTGTCCGTGTCAATGATTATAGGTTTCCTAGGCACCAAATATCCCACTAAGATCCCCACTAGTCCAAAGATCATCAGGTTCACCCCAATCCATGTGGACACTTTCCACCAGACGGGACGACAACGCCTTCTCCTGCGGGCCGGGTTCAACAGGTACCTATAATCATCCTCTTCTTCATATATGGAAGGGTCTTTGAAAAAGGCTGTGTCGTAGAAATTGTGCAGGTAAGACTTCACTCCGAAGTAATCCGGACAACTCCGGCGTTTGTCAAATTTCCTGCTTCGTCTTTGTTCTGGATGATCATCCAGAGAGTGCCTTTCCATCGAAGCTTGGCGACTCAAACGTTTGCTGCTTCTTCTAGAATTAGACCTGGACTCCTCTCCACCACCGGAAGCAGCCGAAGACTTCCGACTAGTGCCGGGGTGTGACGACAACTCTTTGTCTTCTGCGGTTGGTAGCTCCGCCATATTGATATTTTTGCAGAAATTCTTCAAATAATGCCGGGTTTTATTGATGCTGGATCAACTCTTCCTGAAACACAAAAACAAAAACAGCACTGTGATTATCGGGTACAATAGAGGTTCAGGGACTTTTTGAAGGTTGGGAGACGTTTCTAGATTTCTCTCAAACGACATAGTCACCCCTGGAAAATTTTAAATTTCTCGCGACCACTAATTTTCAGGTTTAAAATTTCTCACCAGATTCTACATACGGCGATTATGGTTCGAAAAAAATCTTACACATCATGTACTATAAGATTAACTTTTATGTGATAAATTCAACTTGTTTCGGTTGGACATCAATATTGAAGCTGTATAACTAATGTCCACAAGGCGACAACTGAGGAACATACTCAACACAGTTAAACATTATCGCATACGGAAGTAATTACTTTGAAATAGAAAACGGAACTTTGTAATTACAGATGGTAGAATTGCGTAATTAAATCAGGAACATGGCGGAATTCCGTGGGCGAGTCAATTAGTGCTAGGCTGTGCTAACCTTTCCCTTAAGCATTGGATCGATTCGAGCAAGGATTTCTTATATGTTTACTGATTCATTGAAATACGTGCGCTGGTAGATGATTAAATACAAATATCAACGACACTACGAAGCGGACATCCCTTGGTTTTAAAGGAACTCTTTAACTAAGCTTATACTCATTTGTTTTCCCAGTATCAAACACGATATATAATATTGAAAGGTACTCGATATTTCAAGTACCCGAATGGATCTAGGTTAAGCTACACGGTACTGTTTTTGTATCATACTGCTAGAAGCTGTCCGTATCTAAGTCCTTAACCTTTCGGCTAAATAGGTTTCAACCGCTATATTCACAGGTAAACATATCATATGTCATAGAGTGAAGATCTGAAATGTTTTGCATCTCTAACATAGTTCTTTTCCAAATGGATTTGACCTTTCCCGTTCTATTGGAGAATCAGCGGAAATCGATAATTCCTGTTGGAACATATATATCCAGGTGGAGAATTGAGAAACTATTTGGTCTCTCTGGTAATCTCTCAGAACGCAATCTTCTGCTATTCTTTCATATTTTTGTCCCGCCACGTGCTAATGATTAATGTTAAGATGTTACGACATTTGGCGTATTGTTCATTAACACATTGTAGCGGTTGTCGGCTACCATACAGATAGAGGAAATCCAGTTGAACACAAAATTCATTCACATGTATATCATGTGCACATGTTATTACCATACACCTAAATAATGATTGTCTTCTCTCGAGGTATGTATAAGCTTCCCGTAAAAACTAATTCACCAATTTTGCTAATCATATCTGTTCAGATCTGATTCACCAGATGAAATGCATATTCATAAGTGGCAAAATACTGCCGGGTAGACTAAGTCAACCTTAGTGTAAACCAGTGTATAATGAAGGAGTTCGTCTCCTTGATGATAGCCGGCTGTCTTATTCTTCCACGAAAAACCCCAAAACAAAAATGGTTAACAACCTACAAGAAAGAGCTAGGTGTTTCTTTTGAGCTATCTCTGTCGTTCCACGCAGTGTATCAGTTCTTTAGTCAAACCGTTTTAACTTTCTTAACGTCACCACAGCTAAATAAAACCCGTGCTACCATTCTGAGGCTTTTGCTGTTGTTCTATATAACACATCAGTTATCCACTGCTATCCAAGGTTCGTTTGAACAACACATTTGTATAAGCCAGCGTTTTGAAGTCAAAGCGAGATCACCATGGCAACGTAGAGGAATAAAACTAACAATATTGTCACAAACAGACCACCTGCTTGGTAACAGAATCACCTGGAATGTTTATTCAAGTTATATATATTTTCATTGAAGAGAAAGAAAAGTTTGCTTTCCTCCACTAAGATTCTAATTTGGATTTCGGACAAGCAGGGTAACTCTGACTGACTGAGCTATAAATGCTCACAGTAGAACGACCACGAATTGTCACTTAAGTTCAGGCGGCGAATATTACTCTACGGGAAGCACAGGGTCACTTAATTAGTTCCTTTTATATCAAAAAAATTCCCTCAAATCCGTTAAATTGTTTGGGTTATTCTGAAAATCTGGTTCTAGCAATTATAAATATTTAATATAGGAAACGACAATTTTGCTTATCTCCACACATTTATAATTCTAAAATTCATCACGGTCGATTAAATAAAAGCGATGAGTCATCTCATGTTCTAGCTAAATCGGCTGGGTGCCAATCGTGCTTTGACTAGTGATATATTAGGCCTTCTGGTTGACTTTGACATTTATATTGCCGAATCTGTCTGTTTTAGTCAGATAACTATGAAACATCAAACTCGGCTCCAATGAGGCTATATTTTGAAACGGAAAGGAATTGGAAAACTTGCATTTTTCCGTGGGCAAATTATGAGAAAATTACTGCTATCAGACCCATTCTGAATCAAGGTTTAAAATATTTTGGTATTACGGTATAAACAATCCGGACAATAAATAAATTAACAGAATAGTTTAATCTGCCATTCTCATACGATGTTATCACCAGGCTATTGTGATGTTATTCACATTACACGCATAACTGTTTATGATCCCATTAGAGGGAAGGTTTTCCGTGACGCAAAGGGTGATGCTGGTGTGATTCTTCTAGTAAAAGCATACAGCGATCAATGAATCCATGATTGTTTGAGTCGTATTTAACCAATAAAATAATCCCTAATAAGTAATAATATCAAGTATAAGGTTACCCATAACAACTCGATATTGTTTCTCTGAGAGTGTATCTAGAACATGAGATTATTCATCGCTTTTTGTTTATTGATATCCCGGTGCCAGTGTGACTCATCTGTATACATATTAAACATCATCAGTGAGATCGTGATACATCATTTGTCCATATCATGTTGCTGTACACCATAATCATTAAATATTGCTCCTACTAGTAATAAAGAAAAAAACAATTGAGGTCTATTAATTTAATAGCCGCTTAAAGCGATTCCTCAAGTATCAATAAATTGTGTATCACTATAAACAGCGCTATGAAAATGTTAGCTTTATGCGGGTCACATGAAAAATAAAAGCTGAAACACTTTGGAAACTAACTTGGAACATTGGATGTCACTTGGAACACTGGATATCACTTGGAACATTGGATGTCACTTAGAACATTGGATATTACTTGGAAAATTGGGTATCACTTTGAACACTGGATATCACTTGAAACATTGGATGTCACTTAGAACATTGGATATTACTTGCACCATTGGATATCACTTTGAACATTGGCTATCACTTGGAACATTGGATGTCACTTAGAACATTGGATATTACTTGCACCATTGGATATCACTTGGAACATTGGATATTATTTGGAAAATTGGGTATCACTTTGAACACTGGATATCACTTGAAACATTGGATATCACCTGGAACACTGAATATCACATGGAACTCTGGGTATCACTTGGAACACTGGGTATCACTTGAAACACTGAATATCACTTGGAACAGTGGCTATCTCTTGTAACACTATATCACTTGGGACACTGGATATCGCATATAAAACTGGATATCAATTGTAACACTTTATATCAGTTGGAACACTGGATATCACTTGGAACACTACCTATCACTTGTAAAAGTGGATATCAATTGTAACACTTGATATCAGTTGGAACACTGGATATCACTTGTAAAACTGGATATCACTTGGAACACTACCTATCACTTGTAAAACTGGATATCACTTGGAACACTGGATATCACTTCCAACACTGGATATTACTTGTGACACTGGCTATCATCTTGAATACGGGATATCACTTGGAACACTGGATATCACTAAGAACACTGGATATCACTGAGAACACTGGATATCACTTGGGACACTGGATATCACCTGTAACACTGGATATCACCTGTAACACTGGATATCACCTGTAACACTGGATATCACTTGAAACACTGGATATCACTTGACATAATGGCGCTGTTTTGTGTCAGGCTCGACTGTACAAGTCTACCGCTTGGTAAGGGGCTCTTTCGCTTTTATTCCGCGGGTTATAATTTGGAACCCAGTGGTCGCATAGTATTCGTCCATGCTGGTTCTTACATGGCAGATTTGTTAAATATAACGTCCATCTTTTGTATGTACCCTTCATCTTCAGACTGTCCCAGGTGGCCGGTAGGACCAAGGCTCCAATAGCTCTTTTCTTGAATTTGTGTACCACGAAGAGGAGAGGATGCGAAGATACGAGGGCGAGGACACGTAGATGCGAGAACGATGACGCGAAGGTGCAAGGTCGAGGACACAAAGGTGCTAGGGCAAGGACATGGAGATGCGAGGGCACGAAGGTGCGATGGCGAGGACGCGAAGATACGAGGGCGGGAAGATGCAAGGACGCGAAGATGCGGGTACGCGAATATGCTACAAGAAAAATGTGTTTAGCGCCTTGGCCCCTATCGGCCATCATGCGTATCGGGCTGACTATTTCTCTTAACTGTTCATTGTACACCATACTAGTTCAGTCATATTGATATGGATCATTTTATTCGCATTCTAAACACGTGGAGGAATTAGATGTCGCCAATGATATTGGTCCAAGCACAGTTATAACATTAAACACACACATTCGACGCTGTTACTTATCCTGTCATAAATTGGGTTGGGCAATAAAGTAAAGCGTTACAGACTCCAATGTATCAAGGGCTGTACCATATATATTTACATACAACAGCTGATAATAATAAGATTTAAAGTTGCATTGACAATCCATGTACCAGTAGTCAAAATGTCTGTATAAATTTTAAATCGTGTAACATCGGCTTAAAACTTCTAGATCTGATGCCGTCTTAATACAGTGGCTCATAAATTCTAGATCTGAATGTATGAAAGGATTGATCAAGCACAGTCGATTTTTACTGACATTTCCATTCCATTTCTGCTTTCCATTTGTAACGTCAAACAGTTGACCGAAATATGGCCATTTCCACCGATCTAGTGGTACCATACAACCAACCATGCTGAACCGGCTTGTCCCTCACTGGAAAATTGTCAGCAGACGCCCACGATATTGACAGAAGCTGGATGGAGCAGTATCAGACTGTAGTCACAATGATTTTGAAGAGATTCGCTGACAATTCTCTGAAGATGCTTCTATAAACTTATTGGCCTAACTGTGAAGGTCTAAATTGGAACACCAAAGAAGATATACCGGTATTAAATTATATTCAAACTGTTGATATCATGCGCTATATTACGATTATTGTATCTTGACTCATCAGAAGGGGATGGTGCATTACTGTATTTAAACTTAGGTGGAAATCTACGCAATGTTTATATAATAAGTCAGCAACTATATCAACTAAGTGACATTTTGTATTATTTCACTTCGACCATCGTCACTCCCTCCCCCCTAGTGGTATTGGTTCTGGCGGGAAGGCATTTCTATCAACAATACAATAATGACAAGCATAGCCTGATATTATACTAAATATTGGGTACAGTATTGGACACACTATATTAAATATCGGCATTGATATCTAAATTATCTTCAGATAAAACACCAACAACAAAAAACGACTCAGTCTGCATGATTAGAAACTGATGGGCAACGAATTTAGTGCTTGTAACCCAAAAATGCGAGCAATATGCAGCTAACAGCAAACCATTGGCTGGACAGAAGAGGTTTTGGTTTGGAATCGGGGACAATGCTGGTTCTGCACGTAAAATAACAATATGGTGCTTTTAGAGTAAACAACAAACACCTACCCTTGGATGAAAGCTCAGCCTCTTCTTGCTCCCATGTTTAAGGCTAGTTTGTTATAGCAATGGACGGCACAAACAACTTATGAAATCTAACCAGTTGCTTATAGCAATCTCTCTCTCGATGCCTCCAGCTTCAAGTGCTAATCGTACTCAATATGTGCAAATACCCCAGTTCTCTAGCGACAAGGTCAATTCCATGCCGAACAACAACTGTTTTATTGATTTATACAGCTCTCACTATGGTAACGGGAAACCACGATTCCGAGGCTCGTTCTGATCGAAGCTGGCCCAGGAATAAGGTATGCTTTGATCCTGCTCAGCGATTGGTTTGCTCTAGTCACCTGTTCAATAAAATCTGGAATTTTTCTAGGCAAGCTTCCTGTTATGGACACCAGAAAGGGTGGTTATCACAGACAGCTGTGTCTGTAGAAATAATAGAACGTGGCATTATTCCACTACTATCAGCCAATCGATGGAACGAATGTGTGGGAGTTAATACAATCAGCATCAAGGTCTGGCCACACTCAGCGTCCAATTGTACAACATTCTGTAATATTATTCTTTACGGGGGGTTTCTACATCTGTGAAATCCGGATTGGTAAATAGTTGACTGCGCGAAAGGTTAATGCCAGGAAAATGGGGCTTTTCGACTCAACAGGTATAATCTCATTGATCGATTCACTCCGTCACCTCAGTGAGTCTCTCGCATATTTCAATAATAAAATACTAGGCCTAATTTTTATGTTCTTGATCGATTAACTCCGTCACATCAGTGATTCCCTCGCATATACAAACAATTAAATACTACTTTCTATGCTTCTTAGTCGATTCACTCAGTCAACCCGGTGATTCTTTGGCGTGTATAAACAATCAAATACTTCTTTCTATACTGCTTGGTCGATTCACTCTGTCACCTCAGTGATTCTCTCGCATATATACATAAAACACTACTTGCTATGCTCCTTGGTCGATTCACTCCGTCACCTCAGCGATCTCTCGCATATATAAACAATCAAATATTACTTTCTATGCTCCTTGATTGATTCACACCGTCATCTCAGTGATTCTCTCGCACATATGAAAAATCAAATAATTCTTTCTATACTCCTTGTTCGATTCACTCCGTAACCTTAGTGATTCTCTCGCATATATAAATAATCAAATACTATTTCCTATGCACCTTGGTCGATTCACACCGTCATCTCAGTGATTCTCTCGCACATATAAACACTCAAATAAACAAATTGAAACACAATTTCTCTGTCTAATGTTTATTATTTATAATATGATTTTACCCGTTATATACAGTGTGTTATTAATATTGTACATAGTTGGCGTTTACTTAAGGTGACCAAATGGCATTTATATGACCTGTCTGCATCCTCTCTAGCCAAGAGTTTTATTCCAAGCTACTCAGCATTACAATCTTGGAGGACTGTTCTCATATAACCAAACGTTACTACCAAGCGATTGATTGGTTGAGTGGGTTCTTGTACGCAACCAATCAGATGTTGTGTTGCGAGATGACCCTGCCAGTAAAAATGACTGCGATAGTCAAAGATGTAAGTGGGTGAAGTGTTGACGAAAAAAGAATATATTCAGGGAATTCAACCAAATGAATGAAAGTATAACACATGTACCCACTCCAACAGACACCTTATCTCAGTATATACGACAATAGTGCTTTACAAAGTTAAATAAATTGTCAAAACTTGAGTATAACATTCAACATATGTTATCAGCGCTTTAACTCGAAACTTAGTCTTCCTGTATACAATGCACATGGAACATGTTTCTGAGCACAGAGAATGTATTTTATTAAAACATTTCGTTTCAAAAATCTTTATTTGTGGTATTTCATACATAACGTCGGTCACTCGCTAACAAATAGATGTTGGGCGAAGACACCAGCCTTTAACTAGTCCCTGCTTACCAATAAACTTGTCGTGTGAATTGCCTATATTTGATCAGTCTTCCCTGTCGTACCTAGCCAGCGTATGTGATTTATAGTCTTCGTCTTTAAATGTTGTAGTAGCTTCCATTGTAAAAAAGTTTATTAAATCAAAAGAAGAGAATATAAAATTGGTTTTAAATAATTTATCCAATAATCCGTTCTGGGTTGTTTCGAGCAAACCATATGGGAGCGTTGTCTTTGAAATTCTTAAACTCGTCTTCCCCGCTGATTAAAACTGTTGTGTCAAACTGTCTAGGACGATCTGGGTCTATGATTGGATGAGAGGCTGTAGAGATGTACCTGATGACGTAACCACATCTCCTGCGATCTGATTGGTTGGGCTGGCTCCCATGAACAATATGGCCATGATGAAGGGACATTTGACCGGCCTTCAGTGAACACGGCACTGATTTATCTGCGTTGTACAAATGTGCTGGGATTTCCTGGTTTGACGACAGTAAGTTACCGCCTTCAGTCGCCTCTCGATGCTCCAATATTCCACTTTTATGCGTAGCTGAAAACATATTGAAAGCAATCTTCTTAAGATTTTAATATAAAAGCAAATAAGCACATATCTTAACTACATTTCCTGCTTGCCATGTTGCACTCACTTTCCGCTGAATTTGGTATTGTACTGGTAAGTGTTACTTCAAACTTACGAGAAATTGAATTATGTATCAAGAGACATATATAAGTTATTCAAGAAGCTCAGTACAACAATTATGACCATCACTGGATTTCTAAAGAAACCTCATTTATTTTGGGCACAAGCTTACTTCAATGATAAACTGTTAATAAAGTTGTGTATTGGATGCTCTCATCGACGTTATACTTTTGGATTCCACTTTCAATAAACGTTCAATGCTTTGAGTATCTTCCAAATACTGTTATATATGTCATTAATGTAAGCATGCAGACAAGACAAGTGTTTCAAACGATAAACTTACTTTTTGTTTCAGGTGAACTGACGAGTCACTAAAGCTTACTTTGTTTGTTTGTTTGTTTGATTGTGGTTTAACGTCGTACTCAAGGTTGTTTCAATTATATAACGACGATTTGCCCATCTCTCAGCCTGCCTTACTTAAATATGGTGGAAACCCGAGAGAAAAACTCGCAAAACCACCCCCTTCGATAGTCGGAGCCACATCGTGGAACTCTCTTATATATCTTATATAGGTCGACAAGGAGACTCGATCCTGAGCAACACATCCAAGGAAGATCAGTATTTGATGCACTAACCATTGACCCAAGGCCGCGCGCTTACAGTTATGCTCTCATCTTTTTGTAATGAGACTTTATATAAAAAGTGAGTGAGAAAGATGATAGATGTTTTACCTGGGATCACAATCATACATCCGTTCTGTGTGTCCGCATCATCAACAGCCAACCAAGCTGTTACCACATCTCCACTTACTCCCCAATACCTGGCAAAGATAATCAAAATGGTCTTTTGTTTTATTGATATTTACATCGTACAGCAATAGAAAGGCTAATGACTATTTTGAGTTTTAGAACACTATAGTTGCCACCCATTAACCAAAAAAGGAGCAAATGCAATGTTCTTAAGTACAAAAGGAGAAAATGTGTTAGATAATTATGGGGAGTTATCTCCCTTGTCAAGTCATCTTTATCACTGCAAAGCCCTGAGTTAAATCTGGCATAGTGTTCGATGTACAGGTCTCAATAACTGTGTACCATGTGAGACACAGGTCATGTGCTGTCACTCCCAACCTTACTAACGAGAGACCCCGACTTATAACTTACATGTAAGTTTGAAAACTAAAGTACATTGCGTTGAACACCAATCAAACCAACTTAAGTCTGTTTGTTTGCCTCATTGGGGTTTAATGTCGTACTCAAGGTTATTTCACTTATATGACGACGGATTGTCCACTTCACAACGTTCCTTGCCAAATTACGGTGGAAAACCCGAGGAAACCTTTAAGAGATCATAACGATTGCTGTATAGGTAGACTACGACACAACAGACTGGTCAAATATAGAAAATTCACACGACAAGTTTATTGACAAACAGGGACTGTTCAAAACACAATAAAATTGTATCCTTGACGTCCTGTAATGTTGAAGCCTAGAGCAGTGAATTAACGTGTTCATAGCGATTAACTTTGACTAAACTAAACTGGGCACAGAGCATCATATATACACGCTACAAATGTATCGAAAAGCTTGCTATTGGGTCCAATAGGGCTTACTTAATTCGAAACCGTAATCCATAGACTGGGGCCCATCAAAAAATCCCCCTGTACGGTCTTCGTCGTAAAGACTTAGTACAAAACACTCGACACGCAATATACACCAAAAAAAATCTAGCCATTAACGAGCGAACGGCCAGACAAACATCCGGCTGGACCACTTACCTCACATCCTGGTGCCAGGCCACGTAGGCCTTCTCTCCAGCTTTTCGCTCGATGACAGTTTCTGGGTACTTGCATATAAACCTGGAGTCGAGGAGGACGATATTTTCACCAAGAATCTGTTTCACGCGCTCAAGGATTCGGGAATGAGAGGCCAGCTTTAAAACCCAGGGATATTTCACGTGGACGTTATGCAATGAATACTGAGCATCCGCTTTGCCTGAAAATACAACATAACATGTGACTTACACAGAGCGAAAGTGATTCATTGTTTCACATGACTTGTGGATATCACGTGTGTCTCCCCCGTCCCTAAACCCCATTCTCTTATTTAATTGTCTTCTCAGATTTCATGGCACATTGAAGCTATTCTACCGTTTATCTACAATAGGTTTAAATTTGAGTATGTTTTTGCTCAGTGAACTTTTAAAAACATTATATTTCATGCTTTTTAGGCGTATAGTGTAATAATATATCTGAGAAAGGTGACGTTTGTACATCATATAACCACAAGCAGTCCGTTAACCCCATTATCAATACAACTGTCACGTCTAAACTAGCTACCGCTTTAGAAAACCGCTTTCACAGCAGATATACGCACCATGACAGTTCAACGGAGTAAAGTTGTGATTCATATACAAACTATCATTTGTAAAAAGTAAAAACTATTTGATTCTCTTTTAAACACATCTTGATAGTTTTAACGTGAAAAAAAAACAAAACCCTATAAGGTAACTTAACGATATGATACCAATTTTATTGTTGTTGGGGGACGGGTTATTTTTTTTTTTACGCCAGACCGTAATATTTTTCTCATTCCTTTCCTCTTATTTTATCTAAGGTCCATGTTATTGTATCTAATTTATTATATGTGACCTCTTGGGTTTTTTTTCCTGCTTTACATTTGCATCATATACAATACAATGCCTCATTAAATTCATGGATATTTTGCAGAAAAGTTTATATCCAGGTAAAGTTTATATGATCATGTTGAATATTCTCTTAATTATATTACAATGTTTGGTTTGCATTATAAGGCTTTCAATATACTGGGCATTTTAACTCTATTAAAAGAAATATATAAATAAATAATCAAAAGTGCGCTTGTTTGTTGGAGTTAGGTATAACATCGTACCCAAGGGTGGCCCACTTCTCACTCTGTCTCAACCACCATATCTCACATATCTGATCCGGACCAGGAGAACCTAAACACTAAACCAGCCCCGCAGACCCTAACGCAACAGACGGGAATGTATTGTGAAATAAACGAAAATAATTTCTATAATATATAACTAAATTAAGACTTACCAATATCGTCTTCAAAGGCTTTGAAGTTAGATTTTAGTTCGTCCGCCTCATCTTTGTCGAGAACATCGACACTGCCACAGTAGCCGTTCT
>JAVFBX010194580.1:0-13104 GCA_034783855.1 Mopalia kennerleyi
TTCTCGCCTCTTACGATCGACCGAGGAAGCCGAGGGAGTATTCTGCAGGACTGGCCAACCCGCTCCCCCACGGGGCAGAAACCAGTGTTTGGTGTAAAACCTAATAAAACCCACCCAGCTATCTCTGCAATCAATGATGCCTACTGTCAAATATACAGCATCAAACTATAAACTGTGTGTGCTACATAGGAGGGGGAGTTCCAGTTTATAATAAAGAAATATTTTATCAAATTACCTTCTCGGCAGAGGCAAGCAAAATTTTCTTTCTATACTATTTCCGAAATGTAGGCTTTCTATACAGCTATATTTATTGTTTGCAGTTTTACACAATGCTGAAGGGTATTTCACTTTTATTATGGCAGTGTATTCCAATGAAATTTGACACTAGCACAAGCATAAAATATGAAGTTGGAAAGTTTAACTTCCTTCAGTGCTGAGTAGATACAGCATTGCTACTCTTCAAACAAACTGTCCTCAGCAAAAGGGCTACAAAACACCAATGTTCTTACTTGTTAGCACTGTTCTCAGTTTGTACTGATTCTGTATCGAGCCTCTTGCCTTGCCTTCTTTTGTGAAAGGCGTCTCGAACATAAACATATTGAGATTATTGTTCCGTTCAAAGTCTGTCTGTCTGTCCGGCTTGTCATTCTCGTTGAAGTAGGGTGTAACATGGGTGACTTGGATATAGGCCAACTTCGGATCCAGCAGATTTATTTCAACCTGCAGAATCAAAAATATATATAGTTTAGTTTGTTGTTATTTCTATTTCAACTTGTGTACAGTGTACATAAAATTCAGCTAAAACATTCTTGACTTTTATAATGACTTTTTATTGTTTTTATTATTTTATAACATGACACGTCATAGTTTTATTAGTGTGTAGACTTGAAATTTCAACTTGGTTTCCATAAAAGTTTAACAATCAGTAGCCATACAAAACACAGGTGCAACTTTTGACACACCAACAGCTTACGTCCCAAGTAGAGAGAGTTAGAAAATTAAGAATTTTCACTGTGTTCAGTTAGAATACCCTACCTTCTTCGAGTCTTTAATTAAGTTGACGTTCTCCTTGCCGTACTTCTCAGTGTACATTTTCTCCAGGCGGCCACATATCTCGGCCAGGCTCGTCACTTTAGGTTCTTTGTAGATGTATTCTTTACCGTCTTCTTCTTCAAAGTGACTCTAACAAATAAACAAATAAATAAACAAGATGCGTTGAAATGCTTTTAAATGAACGAATGCTCTAAACTGTTTTATCATGCCTGACATGGTGATGCCTATACTGTGTGATGTGTCCGTATGGTTGTTTGATTTCTGTCACCTACATGTATATGACAACGGATTGTCCATTTTACACTGTTCCTTGCTTAAATATGTTGGAAAATCGAGAGAAAGAAAACTACCAAGTGATTGCCTGAGCCACATCATGTGACTCACTCATATAGCTAAGAAGAGCAGATGAACTCTACCCCATGAGCAGTACATAAAGTAGGATTAGTAGACTGACAGGATAAGGACTAAACCATGCCCGGTGACCATGTCTAAAGCGTCTTTGATGTTCCCTTTGATATGTCATAATGATGCCGGAGACGCCCAGATCATAGCTGATTGGCCAACTCCATTTGGCCCCACCCACAATAATAAAGTCTTAAAAGTAACGCACCTATTGCAAGCAGTTAGTCGTTTGAATTTTACTGCGCAAAAAAAATTAAAGGTAAGATAAATAATAGTTTGTTTGTTTGTTTGAGTGGGGTATAACATCGTACTCAAGGGTATTTCACTTATATGACGACGGATTGTCCACTTCACATTGTTCCTTGCCCCTAGTATGGTTAAAAACTGAGAGGAAACCTCGTAAAAACCACCCCCGCGATTGCCGGAGCCACATCTTATGACTCACTCATATACCTGAGGGTCGACAGATGGACTCGATCCTGTTAACGGTAAATCGAAGAAGGCGTTAGAAAGCGCGCTTGCTAACCACTACGCCACGGCCGCGGGCCCTTTTGTCGCCGTAATTATTTCATTTCACTTATATACTGTCCCATGTGTCAAAGAACGAGACACTGGCGCCTCTTGTGGCAAACAATAATTATAATAAACAAACGGAGGAAGCACAGAGCGCGACACGTGGTGTAATTCGACAAAGTGCACAAATTTACAGTGAACAACACCACAAAAAACACGGTTTTATGTTGCACAGAAATCACCCGACCGCAACCAAAAAGTTCCCAATGGACACTTACAGTTTGGATTTGTTTGTCTGATTGGGGTTTAAGCGTCTTACTCAAGGATATTTTCACTTATATGACGATTGATTGTCCACTTCACACTGCGTCTTGCCTAATTACGGTGGAAAACCTGGAGTAAATCTTGTAATAAGCACCCCAGCGATTGCCGGAGCCACATCATGTGACTCAGTCATATACCCGATGGTCGACACACGAGCTCGATCTCGTGAACTGTAAATAGGATTAGTTAGCGCACAAGCTTACGACTAAGCCACATCTGGCGTTACACTTTGGAAACGGTAATAGTAACAGTTTAGACGGCATTGACTGATACCTAGATCTATACTTGCTTGGGGTTGTCGATTGTGTTTTTTAAAAATTCTCTACGTAATTTAAACCAAAACCACCATCGACGACACTGGAAACAAAGGCAAGATTGGGCAATCACGGGACGGGGCAAGACCCGAACACGTCACAACTGATAGCCTTTGTGTCAACTCTTAGCGCCGAGAGAACTAATACAACAAGATCTCGCCAACTGCTTTGCTATGGAAGGCACATTGTTACAGCTACTACTCTAGGCATTTGTAAATATAGACATCAACAGAACATCACAATAATTGGTTGATCGATTGGTATTTTACGCCGTGCTTAAGGGTATTTGACTAATATGACGGTGATGTATTTCAACAATAATTGACACTAGCACAACCATAATATGTGAAGTGTTTTGATACTGTTGCAAAGTTAATCTCCATCATCGTACTAAGTAAAAGACAGCATTGCTTATCTTTAAACAAACTGCCCTTAGTCAGAAGGCCTAAAAATTATTGGATCTCAGAAGTAGTATCTCGCTTTACATTTTCCAATCTTCGCTGTGTACAATTAAATAAAACAGAAAGGTCTACCGCTACGTGCCTCAATATATAACATTTCTTAAATGGTTTCTTGATTCTTTTAAAAACACAGAGACCCCTTTGTGACCAGTGGTTTGGATATGAATATTTTCATGCCGAACTGTTTCGGGGTTTTTTCCCCCTTAAAACATCTAAAAAGCTGAAGTAACTCCTAAACTTATATCTGCAATAAAAAGTTTTTCTTAAAATACAAAAAAGGAATATTTGATTATTTACTATTGCACTTTCACACTCTGAGGACGATGATCACCTGCGATCATCAAGAGTATTTCACTTTTACGGCCATATACATGAAGGGTTAGCCCATAGTCAACCAAAATAACCCCTAGTCGTTCTCAAAGGTAGTTTAAATTTTGCTAATCACAAATTGTCAAGTGTATTTCAGCCAGAAAATTACACAATGGAAGAAAAGACAGTCCATTTTATACTCTTCCAGCATACTGTCCATTTAGAGGGCCCCAATAAAAACCGACTGTCCGGTCCAACTGGTTATGGGGCATTTGTTATCCTCGAAATCTTGATTTTCATATTATTTTCAATTTTACTTGAAATTTGATACTGAGTATGTTCTGTACTCTTAAAATCTTCACCTTCTTCAAAATTGTCTTCACTGTTACTATTCTCATCTGTTTCTTCTCTATACAAAGCTATCTGCTGACTTTTGTGTTCAATATTTGAGTCTTTCGGGTTTTCGCAAGATGTAGGTTCAATGCGGGTATCATCATTTATACAGTTTTCTTGCTGATCATTTTCTTCAAAATTATCCCCTGCATTGCAATTTTCATCATAACTATCCTCTTCATTACCATTGTTAACTAAATTATCTTTCTTTTGATAATTTTTGTCTTTTTTAAGATAATTCTCAAAATTATTTTCCAATGTTTCCACATCACAATTATCAGGTTTATATCTAGAGCATTTGTCATTGTCTGATTTATTTTCATAATCACTTTTGATGTTTGAATTGTCCAGCTTTTCAATATCTTTAGAGATCTGTTTTTCTCGGAGGATATCTTCAATCTCGGAACAATTTTCAATGGTATCATCACTATCACACGTGTCTCCCTTATTATCCCTATACTGAACCTTAAAGCGGTTTCTGTTGAAAGTTTTATTGCCGTTGCCTTCATTGTCAGTGCTTTCAAAAACATCCGCGGAGCTTTCGTCGTCACTGCTCTCGTAGTGTTTTCTACTGTCAGTGCGCGAATAGTTTTGCTGTTTACGCTCCCTGTGCTTGGCTTCCTCCTCGTCTTCGGAACAGTCATGGAAACTATCATTTTCATCGAAATCCTCTTCAGGACTAGTGCTTTCTATGAAATCGTCTTCCGGACTAGTGCTTTCTACGCAATCGTCTTCGGGACTAGTGCTTTCGGTGCAATCAGAAGATGCATTTAAAGCGGAAATAAGCGTAAAGACGTTATTTTTGTTGCCATGGCATTTCATGTGCCTGGAGAGATGGTAGCTCGTTTTAAAACCTTTGCCACACTGTGTGCACTTGTAGGGCGTTTCAGAGCTGTGCGTCTTGTGGTGACGATAGAGGGCTACGTTCGTCTTAAACCCCTTACCACAAGTGGCACAAAGATAAGGTCTTTCATCCGTGTGAGTAGCCTTATGATACTTCAATGACTGGCTAGCCGCAAAGCTCTTACCACAAACTTTACAATGGAATGGGCGTTCTCCAGTGTGTGTTCTCATGTGCGTTCTATACTGGCTCACAATCTTGAATCCCTTATTGCAAAGTTCACAATGGTAGGGTTTCTCTTCACTGTGGCTTAAAAGATGGGCATTTAAATGGCTCCGTTTACGAAAAGGCTTACTACAAACTGAACAAAATAACACCTTTTCCGGCATGTTATCTAATAACTGCTGGCTGTCCACAACATCCTTGCCTAATTCAATGTGCAATGAAACGTGCTGTTTGAGAATTCTGTTTGACGGTAGTTCTTCGCCACAGACAGGGCACAGGAATGTTTTCTTCTGCGGCTGCGGTGGGCATTCCCCTTCATCATGAATTTTGTAAAGATGGAGTTTAAGTCTGGATGGGTTGTGAAAAGTCGACCCGCAAATCTGACACATGTAGTTTCTGGGATCAGTAGCCGGTCGAGAGGGTTCCGTGCCTTCCCCATGAACGTAGTATTTATGATAACGCAAGCGGGCAGCACATGACATAATTTTACCACACTTCTCGCAACAGTGTTTCTTCGGGGGTTTAGGCAGATATGTGGGGTCCCCCTTGCCGTGGATTCGGTACTGGTGGAGGCGCAAGCGAGAAGGGTTATGAAAACTTTCGCCACAATCGGGGCAAAAGTGTTTTTTCTCTTGGCGAAACAAGAAAGAGGGATCGCCTTCGCCGTGCTCTTTGAAAATATGGTGTTTATGCCTCTGCTTACTGGAGAAGGTTTTCCCGCAAGTCAAACAGATATAGCGTTTAGGGATGTGCGGTAAAGAGGCTGGGTCAGCCATTCCATGAACTTTAAACATATGATATTTTAATCTAGATGGACTAAGAAAGACTCCGTCACAATGGGAACACGGGTGATTCTTTTTCCGTCTGTACATATTAGTTTCATCGCCAATTTTATGCACACGATATAGATGGTTGCGCAGGCGAGCTTTGCTGAAAAAACATTTATCACAGTGGGAACAACTGTGATCTTTAGTTTTTGCCGGGAAATTTTGTGGGTCACCTTTGCCGTGGATTTTGAACATGTGATATCGTAACCTTGACGGGACACGGAATAGTTCGCCACACTCTGAACACATATGTTGTTTTTCTTCAATCTTGTCTTCGGCCGTAGATTCATTGCTGTGCGATTTCAGTTCATGCCTTTGCAACATCGATAGAGATTTGAAACTCTTGCCACAAAAACAGAGTTGTCTTTCTGTACAAGTTGTATCCTTTTCCAATTCAGTATTTTTCTTTAATACTGCCAGTTTGACGTTTGTTTTTTTCTTATATACGTTAAGTTTGGCATCAATAATAGAATGCTTAGTTGGGATCTTTTTCTTTCGACTTTTCTTCCTTACTTTTGAAACTTCAAAATCTGTATAAAACACAGAAATATTACTGGTAGGGGCAATTGCAGGATATTCAATAGTGTTGATATTTTTATACACACCACTCGGTAAGTCATTCACTAGAGTCATCTCCCCTGTTTGGTAATATGAAGTTGGCAACTCTTCGCAGGGTTCAGTTTTCACGCCGGCTGTGAATGACAAATTTTGTGATAAGCTATTCTCTGCATTTTCCATTTTCGTACACGATCTAGAACTTGTCGGTTGTGTCAGATCTGAGTTCCATGATGAAGTTTCAGTCTGAAAAATACAGCAGAATATTCAAGATAAATATTGGTTCTTAATGTTGTGCTCATGGCATTACACTACGATTTAACATGAATGATCCGCATGTACTCCAACAACTTACCACTCAAACACAACCTTAATATGGCAAGTTTTCGCTAAGTGTTTTGTTTGTCGAATGAACAGTTTTAATGCCACTTAAGGTTATTTTATTCATATGAAGCCTTGAAAATTCACCGTTGGCACCAATGGCAACAAAGTAAGTCATATATACAGGAAAAAACCCTGTCAATTATAGGACACCAAACTAAAACATCACACACATATCAGCTTCATGTTACCCTTCAGCTCCAAGATTACCATGCGGGGGCCAGTTGCTCAAAAGTTTGTTTGTTTGTTTGTTTGATTGGGGTTTAACGTCGTACTCAAGGGTATTTCACTTAAATGACGACCGATTGTCCGCTACACACTGTTCCTTGCCCTAGTATGGTGGAAAACCGGGAGGAAACCTCGTAAACACCACTCCCGCGATTGCCTGAGCCACATCTTGTGACACACTCATATACCTGAGGGGCGGCAGACGGACTCGATCCTGTGAACGCCGCCTTCAACGGTAAATCGAAGTAGGCGTTAGAAAGCACGCTCGCTAACCACTACTCCACGGCCGCGGGCCAAAGATGATTAAAAAAATCAAGATGTGATGTGACGATTACAAATCAAAATGTGATGTGACAATAACAAATCAAAATGTGATGTGACAATAACAAATCAAAATGTGATGTGACAATAACAAATCAAAATGTGATGTGACGATTACAAATCAAAATGTGATGTGACAATAACAAATCAAAATGTGATGTGATGATTACAAATCAAAATGTAACATAAGTGAAAAACAAATCAAAATTGAAGGACTTCTGGTCCTGAAAGATACATGTACTCATGTCTTTGAATCCCGGTAGTCCCATATTCTAACCACGAAGGCAGGCCACAGCTGCAGCTTTTGTGAATGGGGTTGGCCAGTGGTCAAAAAGGGGAGATAAATATGTTACTCATATTACTGAAAATACTGTCATTCATAAATAACATAAACAATATAACTAAATGGGGTTGGTCAGTGGTCCAAAGGGGAGATAAATATGTACTATGTACTATATATGATAAATATGTACTATGTACTATGACCGAAATACATGTAGTCACCTATACCATTGGCTAACAATAGCATGATCATGGTATGCATATATGCAATTAAACTTAATGGTAAGCTAATGACATACATAATGGGGTAGGTGGTACTGCCAGTTATATGAGTGACAGATTTATCTCCCTTTATAGCTACTGGCCAACTCCATCGTGGAACTGTGGAAGCTAGATAATAATTTTATGGGAAACTTTGGTTGAGAATTATTTCAAGTTTTAAGACAATTAAATAACATAATGCTGCAAATATGAATCCTTCATAACACGAGGATGAGGATATACAAAGTTTGAGAATGTATTATCAACACACCCAGACATGAATAGTGTGAAGTAAACCATGGTTTGAGCAGAATGAAGCTTAATTTAATACTCTAAGAGAATTAATCAACTTATAAATAATCTTTTTACATTCACATGAAGAATGTCGGTTGTGAATGATTGATTGATTGGTGTTTAACACCACATTCCAGCTAGGTTAGGATTTCCCACAGGGAGATTTAAAAAAAAACTTTTATCAGACAACTAATTTGCATAATTTATTCACAAATTTTAAATAGGTCCATGATTATTTTTTACTTCCTCATAAGTTAATGGAGAAGACAGCAGTATGCAAATTTCAAATGTCATGGTAAATCACCGAAAACTTCGTCTATAAAAATTGGTTTACTCTTTGATAGCTATGGAAGTATTATAGCATCTGAACAATCAAATTTATATTGCCTATAAAAATCTGGGTGCCCTCTTACTGAAATGAAATGCATGTCATCTACCTCCCAAACACAATTTTAAGTCCTTTAAAAACACTTCCAAAATATTTATTTTATGGACAAATATTAGGTGATTTACAGTTAAAAGAATAAGTCAAGCAGCTAATTTGCATGATTTATCATTAATTAACATAATTATCCGATTTTAATTTCTTTGTTATGATGAACATGAACATACGGTGAGAAATGCAGTATGCAAGATTGAAAGGCATATAGGGAGGGGGAGCAAAAATATAGACTCACAATAGCGTTGAACATGCAGGAAAAAATAAAACAATATTCTTAATTTGACATGGAAATTTCATATAAGTAAATTAAAATAAAAACATTAGTATTAAGAAAAACAGAATTTTTTTAAGATATACAAAATCAACTGGGACAAAGAAAAAGAATAAAATAGTCAGCCAGCTAGTCCAAAACTGTAAGGCTTAACAAAAAAAAAAAAATTAACCGTAACTACTGGCAGAAAAATTTTCTGTCAAATAAAAATATTGAGTCTCATAAACCAAAACCTTAACCAAAGATATGAATTTGTAAGCAAGACAACTAATTATCAACTTGACTATGAGGGCATGTAAACAAATCTGTACAGTCACCCAACTAGTCCTGTATAACTTGAAGGCTGGTTTTTAAGTTGACATCTTAGGAGTCACTGTAACTTACTCGTATACCTAAGGGTACCAAGCTCAGACTTGTGACTGCCGCGGTACATCAAAGACAAGCTGACAACCAAACCATGGCCCTGATCCTAGTTCTTATCAAAATGAACTCTTGTGCATAATGTTTAGTTGTCTCCTCTGCTAGAAAATTATTCAGTAAAGAATATATGATGTTTTACCTCTATTGCTTCCACTATATCTATTATTTTATGAGGAATGTTGTGTATGATGTAAGTTCTATAAAGTGAAGCGGGATAGCTTTGGAGAATATTGATTAGTGTTTTACACCGTGCTCAAGGGTATTTAACTAACATTATGTGTATTACGACAATAATTGACACTAGCCCAACCAAGATGTGAAGCCAAGGGCTTAGGCAGACATCCATCCACCCTGAAATTAACTATTCCCTCATTTGGACACTCTGTTTTAAGATACTTTAACATGCAGAAGAAAAACTGTCAAAATTGGACACCCGGTCTTTTGAAAAGTGAAGCAAAATAACCATTTTGGACGCCATACTTTTGATTTCTAGCTAAGCCCTTGTGTGAAGCATTTCCATAATGTTGGAAAGTTAATTTCCTCCAGTGCTAAGTAAATACAGCATTGCTACTCTTCAAACAAACTGGCAGTCTGCCCTTAGCCACAGGGCTTGGAGATATTGAGGGTTAAAAGAAACAATTACAGCCACAGACAGCCATACAGATGGACATGACAATAACCTTTAAACCCTCATTCAGACATGTCAGATACACAGACAATCTGTCAAAACCAACTATCTAACCAATACAGGGGTTTACCATAACAGAGTGAGAATTCCCTTTGCAAAATTCCGGTATCACTGTTCGGCAAGTGCAGTGAATCCAAGATCTTAAACATCAGGGGTCGAAATATTGTAAAAAATTTACCTGTCACATGTGACAGGTGAAATAATTTTTTACCTGTCCCATTACAAAATTACTTGGACCGATTTTTTTTCTGGTTAATTACATGTAAATTGAGATAAAACTATAAATCAAAGCCATTTAATGATTTTATGTTTGCTCTATTATTACTCCATATGATTGACATGATGTATAATTAACTACACATATGTATTAAATAAAATAAAAAATCATCTGTTTTTTAGAGTTGAGAATATTTAGCAAAGTATGAATGAGTGAACTTTCTGGGAGCTGTAAGCTTATCTATTTTCTTTTCCTGGGTTTTCCAGTATATATTACAACCCCGGTAATTCACAAATTTTTGCTAATTCGCCAAATAGGCAAACTTACAGACTGAAAGAGTGCAGAGCCATCCATTCAAGACAGAAAATTTGTTTTCAAATAGACACCCTTCAATGGCCACACAAGAAAATTAAAAATTATCTTTAATAAACAGATAATAAGATTGTAACTTAATATATGGTCATTCGGGCTTCCAAAGTTTGCAAATAAACCACATTGCAGCAAATGAAAAATGTTCAAAACATCTAAGTAAGACAAAGGTGTGCTTTTCACAAGCAAACGAAATTTGGACACTCTCCAATACTTTATGGCTATATTGGGGCAAGATCGTTTGTGGTATGTTTTATTTATTGCAAAAAAAAAATGCCGCCCTAACACAACATTACGGTTGGTAATATGGAATGCCACTGCCAATTACGATGGTTTAGTCATTAAAAATGAGACTTTTTCCGGTGAAATAAAAGTAAAACTTCGCCAGCTATGAAATATTACTCGCCACTACAGTCGGCCACATGGTGTTGTGGCAAGTTGTTGTCCATTGTTTTTTCGCCACACAGAATAGTTGCGGCTGTGAGTTTTCTTGTGACTCAAGTCCGTTTTTAAGAATGAAATTTAAAAAAAATTATCTTTGTTAAACTTTCTACCTCTCCTTGTGTCATTATTGTATTAAATCCTGTCTGCCTCTTGAGCAGCAAGGTCCGTCATTTGCGATCTATAGGATAAGCAAACATAGATATAACCAAACACAAACGGATTGACTTGAACTTTGGATGTTTTTATAGAGACTTATGTCAGGTCAGCTAGCTACAGTGTTATAATCCATATCTTCATCTATTCTGTCTAACTGGCAATAAATATCTGGCGGGTAATTTACCCGCCAGATATTTATTGCCAGTTTATCTATTTAAAGGCTATCCCTTTATTAGATATGATACATGCACTTAAGTCTTCCATATTCCAAATTGTATGGCCTTATCCGGACTTGAATCATCTTGTTCTCTTCCTTAGACCGACCCATAAAACACCCACTCAATGACGACGTTCATTTTCATATCAACACCTATTATTTCTCAGCAGAACCCTTCTCACTTTTTATCGAAATAAAATGTAAGATACAGTCCAAATTTAGCGGAAAATGCCTGGATCCCTCCAAGTTGGGGAGTGCACCTCATTGCATAAAAGTTGAAAGAAAATTCTCTCAGACAGTTGTAAGATGTACTTGACAGATGGTTTTGTGAACAGATATGTGACATTAAAACATGGAAGTTTTGTGATTGTACCCAGCTCTGTAGAACAAGTTTAAATTTCCCTACACACTAAAAGAAGAGCAAAGGAATGCTTTACAACATCTGATATAGCAGGAAAAAAGGCTGCTGATGCATCCACTGGCTTTGGAAATAGCGGGTATTTTCATGTGAAGGGCCCCTGGGGGTCAGCGAAGCTTCGATTGGGAGCTGGAAGAGACAACATCCACTTGCCAACGTATATAATGTGATCCCCAATGAGGAAGATGGTGCCAATTAGTTTGAAAATATCTACAGCGAGCAAGTCGGCATATAATTTAATTTGCAGGAGTACATGTTTGGTGTAAGCTTATTGAACATGCCATTGAATATTAAACAAACAGTCCAGAATATTTTTTTCATACGGCTGGACGTCGTATCTCTATTGACAGTATATATTAGAAACGTTTTCGCATCTGTATTTAAAAACGTGCCATGTTTTCTAACATAGTGTTGTTGTTGTTAGGCGAAAACGTCTAAATAAAAAGCTGGAATGTAGATATAAATACCCTAGTTTCATTATGTCATTAGTTGAACCGTGTATAGAGTTACCTTTGTCTTCCCCTCGTTGAGCGACAAAGCTTTGTTCTCGTCTAAAAGTCTACGAACTTCCTTTGATAATTTTACAACGTTAGTCGACATGGGCGCTGCCATTTTTTTTTTCATTCCCATAGTGCAATAGAATCCTTAGCGACAGACAAGCAACATGGCGGCGGGTTTGTGTCTTGGTTGACAGCTGAGTGTGTTTTCGGTAAGTAATCATTAAGTTTACCTGTTTTATGTTCATTAACTAACAAAGTGAATGAATGTAGTGCCAGCCTAAGGTAACAAGTTTTGTTTTCTATACAAAAAATAAAATGTTACAAGTCTTAATGCTTTTAACGAAATAAGAGCACCACATGATATGTATACATGACGACCTAGGCCTATGCAGTCACAATGCAGTGTCTATGTCCAGTGTACTGTAATCTTGTTCAAGGGCAGGGCTCTGTATCCCTCATATCATGCAGCTCTCTCTTATTTCTAAAAACTAACCACACTGGCACAGGGACGTGGATCAGAGTGATCATAACTATAATTTCAAGTTTTTGGTACTTTCCGGTTACTGGGACCAATTTAAGAAAGGATAGGCAACGGAAAACAAATCACGTCCAATCTCACCCTCTGCAATATTTCGCGTTACCACGATATCGGCGAGGCGAAGATAAAGCCAGTCCTCCTTAACTAAAGTAGCTGAAGTTTCTATCACCATTATTTAACGGACCAGTTCAATTGAGTTCGAAAAGTTTTCGTTCCAAGGAAAGATCACATGTCTTTTGAGTGTAATATTGCAGCACTAATAGTCCAGGACAAGCAGTTTGCTCGATGTTTTCATCTGTTAAAGTTAAAAGGAGAATGCGATTTTACAGTGGGTTCTGGTTGTTTTTTAAATAAGCTTACCCTTTTACAGGCCTTATTTTTTCAAAATTTTGCGTAACCGATCTACCGTTCGCGTGAATTTTAACCCACGTAACCTATCG